>OZ030393.1:61907574-62181714 GCA_964023965.1 Melinopterus prodromus
GTTGAAACTATGATTGCACGGTGAGTTTATTAACTATTTTTGATATTTTATTTTTTTATTAATAATTATTAACTGAATTTAAGTAATACAAAAGTTTGAATAAAAAATTTGTACAAAATATAATGTAACTATTAGTTCAATTAGTTTTAATTGATTATAATTTTAACTTACACTACAAACTTTACTTTCACTAAAATTTTTAAATCTTGAAGTAACCCTGGAATAGAAATTGTTAAAATAAATGATAATGTTATTGATTAATAGTAACTTGATTCATTTTCTATTAATACAATAATTTAAATTCTAGATATATGGTTGGGACAGAAAAACAATTGAAAGCTATTTTAAAACAGCCAATTCCAAAACCACATTCCGCAGCAAATGACGACTGTCTTCAGTTTGAGGACTACTGGATAACAAAAGGCGAATTTGAGCCTCAGATTCCCGCTAACTACATTTTGACATCATCCGTTCGAAAAAATTTGAAGGATTTGACTCGGATTGTGTCTATCGGTCGACTACCTGTTTTACTACAGGTAAATGAGTGTTTAATTATTTTAACTTCAGATCCTTTTTTGTCTGAAATTTGTTTAAAGTATGTTTTAATGTAAATAAATATTTTAATTATTATAGGGTGACACCTCAGTCGGTAAAACCAGTTTAATTACGTACTTAGCTAAGTCAAGTGGTAATAAATGTTTAAGAATAAATAACCACGAACACACTGACCTCCAAGAATACATTGGATCATATGTAGCGGATGTTAGCGGAAAATTAGTGTTTCGTGAAGGTTTGTAGAAATTTAGAATATAAAATTTTGAATTAATTAATTTTTAATTAATTTTTAATTAATTTTTAATTAATTAATTGTTAATTATTTAATATTTAATTAATTAATTTTTTTAATTTTATTAATTTATATATAATTTATTAATTTAAAGTTATTTGTATTGATTATTTTTTATTAATTAGCTATTAATTAATTAATTAATTGTCTTGATAGGTGTCCTGGTGGAAGCGATGCGCAAGGGTCATTGGATAATCCTGGACGAATTAAATTTGGCTCCTTCCGATGTCCTGGAAGCGTTAAATAGGGTTCTGGACGATAACAGGGAACTGTTTATTCCGGAAACGCAACAGGTTGTGAAGGCACATCCGAATTTCATGTTGTTTGCTACGCAAAATCCTCCTGGAATGTACGGTGGTCGTAAAATGCTATCCAGAGCATTCAGGAATCGTTTTGTCGAGCTGCATTTCACAGAAATTCCAGCTGCCGAACTAGAGACTATTTTGCAGCAACGCTGCGAGGTAGCTCCTTCCTATGCTAAGAAGATTATTAACGTAATGAAAGATTTACAGGTTGGTTTGATTTTTATGCGTTTTATTTATTTAATTAAAAAATAATTAATTAATTAGAAATGTAATTATTAATTTATAAAGAATTAATTAAAAAATAGTTAATTAATTAAAACTAGTTGATTAATTAATTAAAAAATTAAATATATAAAAAATTAATAGATATAAAATGAATTAATTATTTTTTTTATTTGTAGACCAGACGTAGGGGGTCTGCTGCATTTGCTGGAAAGCACGGATTTATTACTTTGAGGGACTTGTTCAGATGGGGGGACAGGTATAGATTAGCAGAAAAGTCGTCAAAACTGTACGACTGGGATCAACATTTGGCCGATGAGGGCTATCTAGTGTTGGCAGGAAAAGTTAGAAAAGAAGAGGAAAAGCTGGAAATTTCCACAGTTATACAGAAATATTTGAAGAGAACTGCAGATCCACAAAAGTTATTTACTTGTAAGCACCACTATCATTTTTGTACATATTAACCTCGATTTTTGATTAATTTCTCTTTTAGTATCAGAAAATACGTCATCTGTGACCAAGCATATCCTTGAAGATATCGATAGGACTAAACAAAACAATCCAGGCATCGTCTGGACCTATAATATGCGGCAGATGGCAGTTCTAGTGTCAAAAGCTTTGCATTTTCATGAACCAGTACTAATAGTAGGTGAAACAGGCTGTGGAAAAACTACAGTTTGCGATATAATTGCGAGAAATAACGCGCAGAAATTAGTGACTATCAACTGTCACATGCATACTGAAAGTAGTGATTTTATTGGTGGATTGAGACCAGTACGAGATCATACCGTAAGTATTCTATTACTAATTAATTAATTTTTTAATTAATTAATTATAATAAAATTTTAATAATTAATGGATTTCGTAATTAATTAATTATTATTTTAATTAATTAATTTTTAATTCATTATTTTTTAATTAATTTTTAATTATTATTTTTTTTTTGTAAAGAATAACGATATCAATAAACTATTTGAATGGGTTGATGGTCCATTAATAGAAGCTATGAAGGATGGAAATTTGTTTTTAATTGATGAAATCTCATTGGCTGATGATAGTGTTTTAGAAAGGCTTAATTCCCTGCTGGGTAAGTTGTAACTTTTCTTGTAATTTACCGATAAAAAAAATTAATTAACTAATAATTTTTTCTAGAACCTGAAAGAACTCTTCTACTGGCTGAAAAGGGTATAGATATCAATAACCAGAGCAATTCTGAACTGATTCAGGCGCATGAAAATTTTCATTTTATCGGTACGATGAATCCCGGAGGTGACTACGGGAAGAAGGAATTATCTCCGGCTTTGAGGAATCGATTCACGGAGATCTGGAGCGAACCTTGCTCGAATCGACAGGATTTTGTCAATATTATAAACTATAACGTAAAAACAAACATCCTCGACACTTATAAAGTGACTTTTGGCGATTTGCTCATGGATTTTATTGAGTGGTTCAAAAAACAAGAAATTGGAAAACAGTGAGCTTTTGTTTTGTTTTGTTTTTCATTTGATTAATTTTAATCTTTTAGTTCTATGGTGAGCGTCCGTGATATTCTAACATGGGTCAATTTTATAAATGCTTGCGCCAATAAACTTTCTATTCAAGATTTGTACATCCACGGAGCACATATTACGTTATTGGATAGCATAGGATCTGGATTATTAAACATCGAAGGGTATTTAAACGAAATAATTAAAAAAATTAATTAATTAAAATAATTTATATATACAATTTTAGGAAAGAATTAATCGATACAGTAAAATTAAAATGCAAATCTTTCTTGGAGGAACTCCTCAAAAAATACGAAGTTACCCAAAATACTGTGACCATCGAGGATATTCAGATTAATAATGACCAATTTACGATTGGTCCATTCGCGGTTACCATGGGTGATAACGAGATAGAAGATTACAACTTTAAATTTGATGCTCCGACAACTTTCTTCAATACCTTGAGAGTTGTAAGGGGAATGCAATTAAACAAAGCTATATTATTGGAAGGAAGTCCAGGCGTTGGAAAAACTAGTTTGGTCACTGCTTTGGCACAAGCATCCAAAAATAAATTATACAGAATTAATTTATCTGACCAGACGGTAAGTCTTTATCTTAAAATTTATTGCTAGATCAAATTTATTCATAACATCATGAAAAGTATGAGTTTTTCGTACAGACTTCAATACTGCATCAGGCAACAAACCTGCAAAAAAATTCTTGTCTTTACTACATCTTCTATTAATTTTTGCCATAAGCTCAAAAACTATGAGAGTAACACATTCGATTTTCCATTGTAGGATATCTCAGATCTTTTCGGAGCAGACTTACCTGTTGAAGGTGGTCAAAGTGGCCAATTCTCTTGGCGCGACGGGCCATTACTACAAGCCTTAAAACAAGGCCACTGGATTTTACTTGACGAACTAAATTTAGCCTCTCAATCAGTCCTCGAAGGTCTGAACGCCTGTTTGGACCACAGAGGTGAAATCTTCATCCCAGAATTGGGAAAAACCTTCCACGTAACGCCGGGCACAAAATTCTTCGCTTGCCAAAATCCTACAAAACAGGGAGGCTCCAGACGTGGCCTTCCTAAATCATTTTTAAACAGGTTTACCCAAGTTTATGTTGAGTCGCTAACATCGGAAGATTATATCTGCATTTTGAAGAAACGTTTCGGGGAATTAGGTGATGTCATTTTGGAGAAAATGGTTGATTTTAATATGAGTTTAGTGAAGGAATTGTCCAAACATAGTTTTGGACATACCGGCGGGCCATGGGAGTATAATTTGAGAGATTTGACGAGATGGTGTGAAGTCGTGAAGTTCCAATTCGAAAATAATCCCTTGGATGAGGATAAATGTTACGTGCCAGAAAGTTTTGTGCGGTTGATTTACTCGAGTAGAATGCGGAAAGTTGAAGACCGCAAGATTCTGCATCGAATTTTTGAGAAAGTCTTCGGCAGTGACATTCCTGAAGAGAAAACGACTGTTTACGTTACGAAGACTTCTGCTTATGTTGGAGATGTCTGTTTGGAGCGTGAGGTGTCCCAGACTTATACGAATATCCTTGAGAATAGAGATAATTGCCTGGTGTTGAGAAATCAGATGAGTTTGCTCAGGAATCTTTGTTATTGCGTGAATATGAACTGGATGGTGCTACTGGTCGGTCAGAACGGTAGTGGGAAGACTAGTATTGTGAGAACTTTGGCGGGACTGGCTGGAAAAGTGTTGCTTACGTTACCAGTGACTTCGGCCATGGACACCTCGGATCTTCTTGGTGGCTTCGAACAGGTCAGTGATAATTTATTTCTGGGGGGAATTATTTGTAACCAGGCTCTCAGGTTTTTTCATATCTTTAGCAGGTATTTAGGCTTTTAAATACTTTACCAATTTTAGTAATTTGTTTGACACACAGTTTCCAAATGTGTGAAATATGGTTAAAAATTTGTGCAGTTTTTATTTTGACTAGAAAATTTGGATCGTACACATAAGCTGTATGACTGTATGACAGCCGTCATTCTATATTTGCTTTATTAATATCAATAATCTTTTAATAACTATCCAAGTTTTAGGTGACTATCTATACTATAATATATGGTTCAAAATCCCTCCAAAATGGGAATTTCTCTTCCACAACACTCGTGTGATTTGGTCTGATTTTATAGTACCCTTACTGTATTTTGGAAGGTAGCACACGGATGGCGCTACTGTATTGCGTATTGTATTGTTGCACGAAAATTGATAATATAGATTAGCGGAATAAATTTGTAAAAGATCACAGAGAAAAATTCTAGTTTATACATTTTGAACAGACAAGTTATGGCTGTATCTTTCACCTTTTTCTTCGCAGACTAAACCCACATGACTAGGTCGATTTCTGTTAGGTGTTTTGTTTTTCTTTATATGTATGTACTTATGAAAGAATTTATGTTCTTTGCTGACCATGTGCATACGTAGGTATATTTTAAATCATATTTTTGCATGTAAATTTCAACGCTAGTTGTTGTAGTGGAACTATTGACATTAGAAAACTAATGTAATACCTTCATTACTATTTTTGGCGAAAAAGAAGATAGTTTGAAAACTAAAAAGGGTTGGAACGGAAAATAAGATAATAAAAAGAACACAGCACACACAGACGTGTATTTATAATTTAATTCTACAAAATAATCTCTTAGTACATCTCTTGTATACATACATTTATTTCACCGTAGTTTATCTATAAAATAGTGTACATTTAATTACATAAGATTAGTATGACATAGATCAGTTCTTTTTAGTGCCACAAAACCGTCATTATTTCTTCTTAGGTACGTTATTTATATTCAATTCCTAGTTTAGGTGGATTCTGTCGCATTTTAATTTTATGTTTAGGAACATGCCATTTAATAATTATAATATAATAATTATAATTTATTATTATAATTATTACTTAATAGTAATAATAATAATAATAATAATAACAATAATACTCTTTTATTATTATGTACTAACAAAGTTTATTATCCCGCTAAAACTGCTATCTTCTGTTCAATTTAGGCAGTGTCGTTATCTTTTGAAAATTAAAGTTTTGTCTTGTTTATTCCTTTTATGTATTTTGAGATTAGCCCTGCTTTTTGTTTAGTAATACGTTGAGCAATACATCTTCTTATTTAAAAATATTCTCTCGTTGACATGTTTAACTTTTATTTATGCTAAGTGCTTCAGACTAGAATTACCCAAGGGTGTAGTTTGTGTTATACTACTAATATTTTACGTTCAAGCTCAAATTTAACTGGAACCTCGCGATTTTGAATGCGTGATGTTAAATTCCGAACTTTAGTGTATGATTTTTAACTTGATAAACTGACAAAATGGTTTCAATATTCTACTATCTTTTTATTAGGCGTTGCCATCCGATTTGTTGTTGGTCTTTTGTTGCGTGTTTTCCATAAAAAGCTGAAATTTTGCTTGAATTATATAAAAAAGCATAAGGGACTACCATACAGTTTTTCACAACTTTTAAATATTCTGAAATATATTCTCTATAGGCTCAGAACAAAATTGGGTATAAAATGCCTGTTTTCACAACTAATTTTGTTGAAATTAAAAATTGTTTTGCTAACACTGGCCTTCAACAACCTTCATTACCAATATAATAATTAAAAAAAGTACAATTTTATGTTTTTTTTGTGCACTTGCTTTTCTTTGCTTAGCATGATGCAGATTCCTGGCCTGGGTTTACATTATTTAGGACTTGATTATTATATATTCTTGTTGAATCGCTCATGTTTAATTCGCAATTTATCAGAAGAAGCTGTTAATCTATGTTAAAGAAATTAGTCCTTATTTATGGTTAAATGTGCATTATGAATTCATAATTCTGAATTTAATGGATATATAGTGTTGTATCATAATACATACTTATTTTGCAAATAGTCGTAACTTTGAATGTTTTGTACAGTGACCGTGTAAAGTGTGGAAAGAAAAATCTCTAAGACGTTTGTTATTTTAAAAAATTCATCGTTTTTAATCATTAAAATACACATTTCTGTTGTGCCTATTTGCTTTCCATAAGCAAACAAAAGTTAATATTACCGTAATTTTCAACTACCCTGTTCTCGAAAATTTGGTCGCAAAGTCGAAAAACATTTGAGGTCGGAAATTTGATGTAAATCTGATTATTTTGATAATTAAAATTCGTCCTGTGCGAGGATTTTATCAAATAAACCGTTTCAGAGATTTTGTCATGTGTCCATACTTTACGCGCTCACTGTATGTATTCAGAACATAATCTCTTAGTAACATTTCGTAAAATTTATGTTGACTAGGATGACATATTAGGATTGAAGATCAGCTATGTCAACTTCAAACTTAAACAATGTGTTTTTTAAGTATAATTTGTATTGTTGTTCAAATTAGAATTTATAGTGACTCGATTGAGTAGATTGAAGCATGTTTTGCGACCACGAGAATAATCTCACACAATATCAGAATTCTAATGAACATGCACTATATGCGGTTCTAACTTTGGTTCTAAGTTTCGTTCTAACACATATCAAATGTTAGGAAATTGGTGCAATATAATCGTTATGTTCTGTAGTTCGTCTTGTCAATGTCGGCCACCATTCTATATCATGGTGGACCGATCCCAATCTGGCTAGTCTGTTTCTGTTGGCGAATCTTGATCTTGAAGGCTTGAATAGTTATGGACAGGTTCAAAGTTGTTCACCGACGACGGTGGCTCGATTATCCACGGACTCAAATCGGTGTCTCCCTGCAAACAAATGAACAATTGTAGTTTACACTACACACTCCAGAACTAGAACGTATCTACGCAATTACTACACACAGCGGGTAGGGAACATTCTTGTATAAAGCAGGGTTTATACAAGACAACGAAACACGGCCTAAATTTGTCTGCCAAAAAGTCTGCCAAATGTCATTTTGACAGAATATTTTGTTTATATTTTGTTTATTTCCAATCAGGAAAAAGGAAAATTTGTGAGAATGGGAAAGCTGGACAATAAACTTGCTTGTTCTTCAAATTTAATCACTTGCCGTAAAGTAGAGACTTTACTTTCCTGTGTTTAGATATGGCAAGTTTAATGGCTGGCAGTCATTTTGTCAGTAAACTTGCCCTGTCTAAACGATGCAAGCTTCAAGGGTCATTATAAATGGTTGTAGTCGAAGTAGGCCATGATATCGAATGTAAATATTGTTGCAAAGTATAGTTTAATTACATTGTATAATTAAGGCTAGGTCATCCAACTCATCCAACCTGCAGACAGTTGCTTGGCCAGAAATGCAGACGTCAGGCTTTACAAATCGGAACAAGGACATTCCTTTGTGGCACGCGTTCAAAATAGACTACTTTGACTACAATCATTTATAATGACCTTGTATATTGGCGTATACCTACAATAATATCACGTACGTTAAACTTCGTAAAACTAAAAGCATTTTTCCGTCGCGCGTTACAGATTGGCGGCTTCGTTTTTGTTGTGGGAGCGGTAATTTAAAATCGGTGCCGAGCTGTTCTCAACTCGGCTCGTCAGTGGCGGCGTTGATAATGCAGAACGCTAAATTAGTTTCAGCCGATAATGTATCGGCTAAATTGGCAGGTCGCGTTACCTAGTTTTAATTCAACGCTGATTGCTCTCGATGATTACAAATTTGCCATTTTGCCAACTGGTTGGTGCAATATATTTTGGTAGTGTTTAAGGTAAAAGTTCCAAATAAGAGATCTTTTAACAACTATTATTTACAAATTTACAGAATTAGGTACATGTAAATATAGCACGTTCTTAAATCAGACATCTGTGTCGGAATTGTGTACATGGTTAGAAGTAGTACGTACATACATATCGCTCTATTGCTGTCTTTACACAAGAAAATACCATGTTTTACATCGTTTGCTATATTACCATAAATAATATGCATTTTGTCCAAATTCCGACACGAGTGTCGGAATTACGGACATCAATAATCCCTAATTTTTACACTAGCAGCAGAGAGTAGCGATTTTGGCATTAATACACCAGTTTTGGAAATAACAGTTGCACTCATGCCATCTCCATTAACAAAGTCATTATTCTGGCCTGAAACACCCAAATAACGTTAAAAAAAACTGTTCTTCTGTAGCATTATTATCTAATGCTTGGAGAGAATAAGAAAGAAAGCGATAAAGGAACAGAATGAAAAGGAGCATGTGCCCAAGGACGTATAAAACATTTTTTTGTCAAATAACGTATGGTCTAAGTTAACGCATTCTTGAGAAAATTAATTATGAAAAACTGAGTCCGACCCTGGATGCGAAAGCCAACCAAGCGCGCTCCCCATACTCCCAGACTGTACTGATTTGTTGGAGTCACTGGAGGCAGAAATCCCACTATTAAATACTCCCCACTCCTGATAACTGGAAACAACCACACTACTTCGTTTTCGTGTTACAGCTGGCTTTTGATATTGCCAAAATCGATTTTGACGGTTTATTAAGATGTTTGTACAAAGAATGCGTGATTCGGGTAGTCTTCAACCTAGCTATGAAGGCCGTGGCCGTGAAAGACCACAACACATTCTCAACGCAGAAAACGCCATCATGAATATCGTAGATGAACAACCTGAACCACGGAGTACCAGAGAAATTGCTAGGGACGTCGGTGTTCCCTATCCAACAGTGTGGCGAATTTTACGTGAACAAAATCCTTCATCCCCATCATATTCAACGTGTGCAAGCGTTAAATGATCGTGACTTTCAGACGAGGGTTCAAATGTGTCTGTGGTTTTGGCAAAAATTGGCACGACAACCCAGTTTTGTCGCTAACGTGTTGTTTACCGACGAGTGTTGTTTTACAACAAACGGGATTCTGAATTTTCACAACACTTGTCATTGGGTAGATGCTAATCCCCATATAACCCAACAAACTCATTTTCAGCAATAGTTTTCCGTGAATGTGTGGTGCGGAGTTTTGGGTGATACTTTTAGTTAGATTACGGAGAACAGCTCTTGTAAATCAGTTCGAACAGTTTTTGTAAATCAGCATCCATCAGCAAGATTTGGTAAGTACCAAAACCTACATTTTGTTGACGACTTTTGTGTTCAATTGTTTTTGAAACTTAAAACTTTGAAATAATCTGTACGTTATTTGACAAAAAACATTTCGTAAGTCCTTGGACACATGCTCCTTCAAGGTTAGCCGTTATTTCTGAAATACCCTGTATTTTACACCATCCAAGTAAACTTTTATTTGTAAAATATCATAAATTAATAAATTATTTTAATTTTGAATCTTACACATCCCAAAACGTTTATCAAAAAGTGTAAATTAAGTGGACATCCTTTATTTCACATTTTTTACACAGCTACATACCTATCTTATTTTAAATAAGAAAAAGAAATGACAAAGAAATTAATATTAACTGAATCACGACTAAATACCTAAAAAATGATTTTCCATGAAATTCAGTTGAAATTGTCTTTTTCCAAATCTACCAAAAGCTTTGCATCTTTCGGGTAATTATTGATTTTTTCCTTTTGGCATAATATTCATAATCGCAGTTTTCGTTAATCGTTTGTTAAAAATATAAAGATCATGCTCACACCACTTACATATAATATTTTATTACCATAGAGCTATCGGGGTGGGCCGGTACGGGTAGGGGCGTCTTCAGTAACGATATGTCGGCTTGCCGGGGCGGGTCGGGCGGGGGCGGTAAGCTCGACGAGCCTAGCCAAAGGGGCATCCATCCGCAGCAGAGATCAAGAGCTGCCCTCCTCAGACCCCTGTGCAGGACCAGGAAAAGTGTCGGGTTCACTATCGCGTGAACGTATGATATGTGTAGCGTTATCTGAAACAAACAAAGCACACAGGAGTATGAATCATTTGTTATTCTGAATATGAAAGATATCTACTACACCAATTTCCCATCCGATACCGTTTGAACCGTCAACATCGGTCGATTAGATCGGACACAGTATGCGTTTAAAGTTTCTAACATAGTAAAATGGTTGTTTTTAGCATCATTTTTGATAATTGGGAACGTAATAACTGGCCAACCGTTCCAAAAAAGTAAAATCAAATTATACCGCCGTAATCAGCGTCAAAAATTGTCCCAAGAACCACAACCTTAATTTGATTGAAGGTAGTTGGGTTTTTCCCGACTGGCTAAAATTTTGTAAGAAATCACATATTTTAAACAATAATTTTGAAGTAGCACACCTATCTCAAAAACAAGGACCCGGATCAACATGAAACCTTTCCTATCTTACTAAAATGGGTGCGCTGATTACAAATTTACATAGGAAAAGTCTCTGTCTCTACTGGTTACCGAGTTGTGCTGAAATTACGGTTTTTCAAATAATACAAAAATAAGCGAAATGGACCACATAACATGAAAATGGTAAATCGTAGGCATATAAAAGTATACATATTTTTGATAGACTCAACGAGAGCTATCATTTGGTAGTGGGTAAACCATTCTATCACCAACGGTTGCAATATTCAATTTTTTTCTATCTAAAAGTGCTAAATTTAGAAGGAAAAAATAATTATCACTTTTTGGGAGATCGAGCGTTCTAATGTAGTCATGCTTATGCATTGGGATGTGCTGAATTCAACGGTGAGATCGGTTTTCCCGTAGCGTGTGCGGTTTGGCCAGGAAGTGGGAAACTATAATTTCCGCGGTTTATCGCGTTTTTCTCGCGAACCGCGCACCTTAGAGCAACGCGGCTTTCAGAAATGAATTCTTCGGCCCATTTCCCAACCGATACCGTTTGAACCGTCAATATCGGTCGATTGGATCGGGCACAGTTTGCGTTCAAAGTTTCTTATATAGTAAAATGGTTGTTTTTAGCATCATTTTTGATAATTGGGAACGTAATAACTGCCGAACCGTTCCAAATAAGTAAAATCTAATTATACCGGCGTAATCAGCGTCAAAAATTGTCCCAAGAACCACCTCCTTAATTTGATTGAAGGCAGTTGGATTTTTCCCGACTGGCTAAAATTTTGTAAGAAATCACATATTTTAAACAATAATTTTGAAGTAGCACACCTATCTCAAAAACAAGGACCCGGATCAACATGAAACCTTTCCTACCTTACTAAAATGGGTGCGCTGCTTACAATTTTACATAGGAAAAGTCTCTGTCTCTACTGGTTACCGAGTTGTGCTGAAATTACGGTTTTTCAAATAATACAAAAATTAGCGAAATGGACCACATAACATGAAAATGGTAAATCGTAGGCATATAAAAGTATACATATTTTTGATGGACTCAACGAGAGCTATCATTTGGTAGTGGGTAAACCATTCTAACACCAACGGTTGCAATGTTCAATTTTTTTCTATCTAAAAGTGCTAAATTTAGAAGGAAAAAATAATTATCACTTTTTGGGAGATAGAGCGTTCTAATGTAGTCATGCTTATGCATTGGGATGTGCTAAATTCAACGGTGAGATCGGTTTTCCCGTAGCGTGTGCGGTTTGGCCAGAAAGTGGGAAACTATAATTTCCGCGGTTTATCGCGTTTTTCTCGCGAACCGCGAACCTTAGAGCATCGCGGCTTTCCGAAATGAATTCCTCGGCCAATTTCCCATCCGATACCGTTTGAACCGTCAATATCGGCCGATTGGATCGGGCACAGTTTGCGTTCAAAGTTTCTTATATAGTAAAATGGTTGTTTTTTGCATCATTTTTGATAATTGGGAACGTAATAACTGCCGAACCGTTCCAAATAAGTAAAATCCAATTATACCGGCGTAATCAGCGTCAAAAATTGTCCCAAGAACCACCACCTTAATTTGATTGAAGGTAGTTGGGTTTTTCCCCACTGGCTAAAATTTTGTAAGAAATCACATATTTTAAACAATAATTTTGAAGTAGCACACCTATCTCAAAAACAAGGACCCGGATCAACATGAAACCTTTCCTATCTTACTAAAATGGGTGCGCTGATTACAAATTTACATAGAAAAAGTCTCTGTCTCTACTGGTTACCGAGTTGTGCTGAAATTACGGTTTTTCAAATAATACAAAAATTAGCGAAATATTATAATTTTGATAGACTCAACGAGAGCTATCATTTGGTAGTGGGTAAACCATTCTATCACCAACGGTTGCAATGTTCATTTTTTTTCTATCTAAAAGTGCTAAATTTAGAAGGAAAAAATAATTATCACTTTTTGGGAGATAGAGCGTTCTAATGTAGTCATGCTTATGCATTGGGATGTGCTGAATTCAACGGTGAGATCGGTTTTCCCGTAGCGTGTGCGGTTTGGCCAGGAAGTGGGAAACTATAATTTCCGCGGTTTATCGCGTTTTTCTCGCGAACCGCGCACCTTAGAGCAACGCGGCTTTCAGAAATGAATTCTTCGGCCCATTTCCCATCCGATACCGTTTGAACCGTCAATATCGGTCGATTGGATCGGGCACAGTTTGCGTTCAAAGTTTCTTATATAGTAAAATGGTTGTTTTAGCATCATTTTTGATAATTGGGAACGTAATAACTGCCGAACCGTTCCAAATAAGTAAAATCTAATTATACCGGCGTAATCAGCGTCAAAAATTGTCCCAAGAACCACCTCCTTAATTTGATTGAAGGTAGTTGGATTTTTCCCGACTGGCTAAAATTTTGTAAGAAATCACATATTTTAAACAATAATTTTGAAGTAGCACACCTATCTCAAAAACAAGGACCCGGATCAACATGAAACCTTTCCTACCTTACTAAAATGGGTGCGCTGATTACAATTTTACATAGGAAAAGTCTCTGTCTCTACTGGTTACCGAGTTGTGCTGAAATTACGGTTTTTCAAATAATACAAAAATTAGCGAAATGGACCACATAACATGAAAATGGTAAATCGTAGGCATATAAAAGTATACATATTTTTGATGGACTCAACGAGAGCTATCATTTGGTAGTGGGTAAACCATTCTAACACCAACGGTTGCAATGTTCAATTTTTTTCTATCTAAAAGTGCTAAATTTAGAAAGAAAAAATAATTATCACTTTTTAAGAGATAGAGCGTTCTAATGTAGTCATGCTTATGCATTGGGATGTGCTAAATTCAACGGTGAGATCGGTTTTCCCGTAGCGTGTGCGGTTTGGCCAGAAAGTGGGAAACTATAATTTCCGCGGTTTATCGCGTTTTTCTCGCGAACCGCGAACCTTAGAGCATCGCGGCTTTCCGAAATGAATTCCTCGGCCAATTTCCCATCCGATACCGTTTGAACCGTCAATATCGGCCGATTGGATCGGGCACAGTTTGCGTTCAAAGTTTCTTATATAGTAAAATGGTTGTTTTTAGCATCATTTTTGATAATTGGGAACGTAATAACTGCCGAACCGTTCCAAATAAGTAAAATCCAATTATACCGGCGTAATCAGCGTCAAAAATTGTCCCAAGAACCACCACCTTAATTTGATTGAAGGTAGTTGGGTTTTTCCCCACTGGCTAAAATTTTGTAAGAAATCACATATTTTAAACAATAATTTTGAAGTAGCACACCTATCTCAAAAACAAGGACCCGGATCAACATGAAACCTTTCCTATCTTACTAAAATGGGTGCGCTGATTACAAATTTACATAGAAAAAGTCTCTGTCTCTACTGGTTACCGAGTTGTGCTGAAATTACGGTTTTTCAAATAATACAAAAATTAGCGAAATGGACCACATAACATGAAAATGGTAAATCGTAGGCATATAAAAGTATACATATTTTTGATGGACTCAACGAGAGCTATCACTTGGTAGTGGGTAAACCATTCTATCGCCAACGGTTGCAATGTTCAATTTTTTTCTATCTAAAAGTGCTAAATTTAGAAAGAAAAAATAATTATAACTTTTTGAGAGATAGAGCGTTCTAATGTAGTCATGCGTATGCATTGGGATGTGCTGAATTCAACGGTGAGATCGGTTTTCCCGTAGCGTGTGCGGTTTGGCCAGAAAGTGGGAAACTATAATTTCCGCGGTTTATCGCGTTTTTCTCGCGAACCGCGCACCTTAGAGCAACGCTGCTTTCAGAAATGAATTCCTCGGCCCATTTCCCATCCGATACCGTTTGAACCGTCAATATCGGTCGATTGGATCGGGCACAGTTTGCGTTCAAAGTATCTTATATAGTAAAATGGTTGTTTTTGGCATCATTTTTGATAATTGGGAACGTAATAACTGCCGAACCGTTCCAAATAAGTAAAATCTAATTATACCGGCGTAATCAGCGTCAAAAATTGTCCCAAGAACCACCACCTTAATTTGATTGAAGGTAGTTGGGTTTTTCCCCACTGGCTAAAATTTTGTAAGAAATCACATATTTTAAACAATAATTTTGAAGTAGCACACCTATCTCAAAAACAAGGACCCGGATCAACATGAAACCTTTCCTATCTTACTAAAATGGGTGCGCTGATTACAAATTTACATAGGAAAAGTCTCTGTCTCTACTGGTTACCGAGTTGTGCTGAAATTACGGATTTTCAAATAATACAAAAATAAGCGAAATGGACCACATAACATGAAAATGGTAAATCGTAGGCATATAAAAGTATACATATTTTTGATAGACTCAACGAGAGCTATCATTTGGTAGTGGGTAAACCATTCTATCACCAACGGTTGCAATGTTCAATTTTTTTCTATCTAAAAGTGCTAAATTTAGAAAGAAAAAATAATTATCACTTTTTGGGAGATAGAGCGTTCTAATGTAGTCATGCTTATGCATTGGGATGTGCTGAATTCAACGGTGAGATCGGTTTTCCCGTAGCGTGTGCGGTTTGGCCAGAAAGTGGGAAACTATAATTTCCGCGGTTTATCGCGTTTTTCTCGCGAACCGCGCACCTTAGAGCAACGCGGCTTTCAGAAATGAATTCCTCGGCCCATTTCCCATCCGATACCGTTTGAACCGTCAATATCGGTCGATTGGATCGGGCACAGTTTGCGTTCAAAGTTTCTTATATAGTAAAATGGTTGTTTTTAGCATCATTTTTGATAATTGGGAACGTAATAACTGCCGAACCGTTCCAAATAAGTAAAATCTAATTATACCGGCGTAATCAGCGTCAAAAATTGTCCCAAGAACCACCTCCTTAATTTGATTGAAGGTAGTTGGATTTTTCCCGACTGGCTAAAATTTTGTAAGAAATCACATATTTTAAACAATAATTTTGAAGTAGCACACCTATCTCAAAAACAAGGACCCGGATCAACATGAAACCTTTCCTATCTTACTAAAATGGGTGCGCTGATTACAAATTTACATAGGAAAAGTCTCTGTCTCTACTGGTTACCGAGTTGTGCTGAAATTACGGTTTTTCAAATAATACAAAAATAAGCGAAATGGACCACATAACATGAAAATGGTAAATCGTAGGCATATAAAAGTATACATATTTTTGATAGACTCAACGAGAGCTATCATTTGGTAGTGGGTAAACCATTCTATCACCAACGGTTGCAATGTTCAATTTTTTTCTATCTAAAAGTGCTAAATTTAGAAAGAAAAAATAATTATCACTTTTTGGGAGATAGAGCGTTCTAATGTAGTCATGCTTATGCATTGGGATGTGCTGAAGTCAACGGTGAGATCGGTTTTCCCGTAGCGTGTGCGGTTTGGCCAGAAAGTGGGAAACTATAATTTCCGCGGTTTATCGCGTTTTTCTCGCGAACCGCGCACCTTAGAGCAACGCGGCTTTCAGAAATGAATTCCTCGGCCCATTTCCCATCCGATACCGTTTGAACCGTCAATATCGGTCGATTGGATCGGGCACAGTTTGCGTTCAAAGTTTCTTATATAGTAAAATGGTTGTTTTTAGCATCATTTTTGATAATTGGGAACGTAATAACTGCCGAACCGTTCCAAATAAGTAAAATCTAATTATACCGGCGTAATCAGCGTCAAAAATTGTCCCAAGAACCACCTCCTTAATTTGATTGAAGGTAGTTGGATTTTTCCCGACTGGCTAAAATTTTGTAAGAAATCACATATTTTAAACAATAATTTTGAAGTAGCACACCTATCTCAAAAACAAGGACCCGGATCAACATGAAACCTTTCCTATCTTACTAAAATGGGTGCGCTGATTACAAATTTACATAGGAAAAGTCTCTGTCTCTACTGGTTACCGAGTTGTGCTGAAATTACGGTTTTTCAAATAATACAAAAATAAGCGAAATGGACCACATAACATGAAAATGGTAAATCGTAGGCATATAAAAGTATACATATTTTTGATAGACTCAACGAGAGCTATCATTTGGTAGTGGGTAAACCATTCTATCACCAACGGTTGCAATGTTCAATTTTTTTCTATCTAAAAGTGCTAAATTTAGAAAGAAAAAATAATTATCACTTTTTGGGAGATAGAGCGTTCTAATGTAGTCATGCTTATGCATTGGGATGTGCTGAAGTCAACGGTGAGATCGGTTTTCCCGTAGCGTGTGCGGTTTGGCCAGAAAGTGGGAAACTATAATTTCCGCGGTTTATCGCGTTTTTCTCGCGAACCGCGCACCTTAGAGCAACGCGGCTTTCAGAAATGAATTCCTCGGCCCATTTCCCATCCGATACCGTTTGAACCGTCAATATCGGTCGATTGGATCGGGCACAGTTTGCGTTCAAAGTTTCTTATATAGTAAAATGGTTGTTTTTAGCATCATTTTTGATAATTGGGAACGTAATAACTGCCGAACCGTTCCAAATAAGTAAAATCTAATTATACCGGCGTAATCAGCGTCAAAAATTGTCCCAAGAACCACCTCCTTAATTTGATTGAAGGTAGTTGGATTTTTCCCGACTGGCTAAAATTTTGTAAGAAATCACATATTTTAAACAATAATTTTGAAGTAGCACACCTATCTCAAAAACAAGGACCCGGATCAACATGAAACCTTTCCTATCTTACTAAAATGGGTGCGCTGATTACAAATTTACATAGGAAAAGTCTCTGTCTCTACTGGTTACCGAGTTGTGCTGAAATTACGGTTTTTCAAATAATACAAAAATAAGCGAAATGGACCACATAACATGAAAATGGTAAATCGTAGGCATATAAAAGTATACATATTTTTGATAGACTCAACGAGAGCTATCATTTGGTAGTGGGTAAACCATTCTATCACCAACGGTTGCAATGTTCAATTTTTTTCTATCTAAAAGTGCTAAATTTAGAAAGAAAAAATAATTATCACTTTTTGGGAGATAGAGCGTTCTAATGTAGTCATGCTTATGCATTGGGATGTGCTGAAGTCAACGGTGAGATCGGTTTTCCCGTAGCGTGTGCGGTTTGGCCAGAAAGTGGGAAACTATAATTTCCGCGGTTTATCGCGTTTTTCTCGCGAACCGCGCACCTTAGAGCAACGCGGCTTTCAGAAATGAATTCCTCGGCCCATTTCCCATCCGATACCGTTTGAACCGTCAATATCGGTCGATTGGATCGGGCACAGTTTGCGTTCAAAGTTTCTTATATAGTAAAATGGTTGTTTTTAGCATCATTTTTGATAATTGGGAACGTAATAACTGCCGAACCGTTCCAAATAAGTAAAATCTAATTATACCGGCGTAATCAGCGTCAAAAATTGTCCCAAGAACCACCTCCTTAATTTGATTGAAGGTAGTTGGATTTTTCCCGACTGGCTAAAATTTTGTAAGAAATCACATATTTTCAACAATTATTTTGAAGTAGCACACCTATCTCAAAAACAAGGACCCGGATCAACATGAAACCTTTCCTACCTTACTAAAATGGGTCCGCTGATTACAAATTTACATAGGAAAAGTCTCTGTCTCTACTGGTTACCGAGTTGTGCTGAAATTACGGTTTTTCAAATAATACAAAAATAAGCGAAATGGACCACATAACATGAAAATGGTAAATCGTAGGCATATAAAAGTATACATATTTTTGATGGACTCAACGAGAGCTATCATTTGGTAGTGGGTAAACCATTCTATCGCCAACGGTTGCAATGTTCAATTTTTTTCTATCTAAAAGTGCTAAATTTAGAAAGAAAAAATAATTATAACTTTTTGAGAGATAGAGCGTTCTAATGTAGTCATGCTTATGCATTGGGATGTGCTGAATTCAACGGTGAGATCGGTTTTCCCGTAGCGTGTGCGGTTTGGCCAGAAAGTGGGAAACTATAATTTCCGCGGTTTATCGCGTTTTTCTCGCGAACCGCGCACCTTAGAGCAACGCGGCTTTCAGAAATGAATTCCTCGGCCTATTTCCCATCCGATACCGTTTGAACCGTCAATATCGGTCGATTGGATCGGGCACAGTTTGCGTTCAAAGTTTCTTATATAGTAAAATGGTTGTTTTTAGCATCATTTTTGATAGTTGGGAACGTAATAACTGCCGAACCGTTCCAAATAAGTAAAATCTAATTATACCGGCGTAATCAGCGTCAAAAATTGTCCCAAGAACCACCACCTTAACTTGATTGAAGGTAGTTGGGTTTTTCCCGACTGGCTAAAATTTTGTAAGAAATCACATATTTTAAACAATAATTTTGAAGTAGCACACCTATCTCAAAAACAAGGACCCGGATCAACATGAAACCTTTCCTATCTTACTAAAATGGGTGCGCTGATTACAAATTTACATAGGAAAAGTCTCTGTCTCTACTGGTTACCGAGTTGTGCTGAAATTACGGTTTTTCAAATGATACAAAAATAAGCGAAATGGACCACATAACATGAAAATGGTAAATCGTAGGCATATAAAAGTATACATATTTTTGATAGACTCAACGAGAGCTATCATTTGGTAGTGGGTAAACCATTCTATCACCAACGGTTGCAATGTTCAATTTTTTTCTATCTAAAAGTGCTAAATTTAGAAAGAAAAAATAATTATCACTTTTTGGGAGATAGAGCGTTCTAATGTAGTCATGCTTATGCATTGGGATGTGCTGAATTCAACGGTGAGATCGGTTTTCCCGTAGCGTGTGCGGTTTGGCCAGAAAGTGGGAAACTATAATTTCCGCGGTTTATCGCGTTTTTCTCGCGAACCGCGCACCTTAGAGCAACGCGGCTTTCAGAAATGAATTCCTCGGCCCATTTCCCATCCGATACCGTTTGAACCGTCAATATCGGTCGATTGGATCGGGCACAGTTTGCGTTCAAAGTTTCTTATATAGTAAAATGGTTGTTTTTAGCATCATTTTTGATAATTGGGAACGTAATAACTGCCGAACCGTTCCAAATAAGTAAAATCTAATTATACCGGCGTAATCAGCGTCAAAAATTGTCCCAAGAACCACAACCTTAATTTGATTGAAGGTAGTTGGGTTTTTCCCGACTGGCTAAAATTTTGTAAGAAATCACATATTTTAAACAATAATTTTGAAGTAGCACACCTATCTCAAAAACAAGGACCCGGATCAACATGAAACCTTTCCTATCTTACTAAAATGGGTGCGCTGATTACAAATTTACATAGGAAAAGTCTCTGTCTCTACTGGTTACCGAGTTGTGCTGAAATTACGGTTTTTCAAATAATACAAAAATAAGCGAAATGGACCACATAACATGAAAATGGTAAATCGTAGGCATATAAAAGTATACATATTTTTGATGGACTCAACGAGAGCTATCATTTGGTAGTGGGTAAACCATTCTATCGCCAACGGTTGCAATGTTCAATTTTTTTCTATCTAAAAGTGCTAAATTTAGAAAGAAAAAATAATTATCACTTTTTGGGAGATAGAGCGTTCTAATGTAGTCATGCTTATGCATTGGGATGTGCTGAAGTCAACGGTGAGATCGGTTTTCCCGTAGCGTGTGCGGTTTGGCCAGAAAGTGGGAAACTATAATTTCCGCGGTTTATCGCGTTTTTCTCGCGAACCGCGCACCTTAGAGCAACGCGGCTTTCAGAAATGAATTCCTCGGCCCATTTCCCATCCGATACCGTTTGAACCGTCAATATCGGTCGATTGGATCGGGCACAGTTTGCGTTCAAAGTTTCTTATATAGTAAAATGGTTGTTTTTAGCATCATTTTTGATAATTGGGAACGTAATAACTGCCGAACCGTTCCAAATAAGTAAAATCTAATTATACCGGCGTAATCAGCGTCAAAAATTGTCCCAAGAACCACCTCCTTAATTTGATTGAAGGTAGTTGGATTTTTCCCGACTGGCTAAAATTTTGTAAGAAATCACATATTTTAAACAATAATTTTGAAGTAGCACACCTATCTCAAAAACAAGGACCCGGATCAACATGAAACCTTTCCTATCTTACTAAAATGGGTGCGCTGATTACAAATTTACATAGGAAAAGTCTCTGTCTCTACTGGTTACCGAGTTGTGCTGAAATTACGGTTTTTCAAATAATACAAAAATAAGCGAAATGGACCACATAACATGAAAATGGTAAATCGTAGGCATATAAAAGTATACATATTTTTGATAGACTCAACGAGAGCTATCATTTGGTAGTGGGTAAACCATTCTATCACCAACGGTTGCAATGTTCAATTTTTTTCTATCTAAAAGTGCTAAATTTAGAAAGAAAAAATAATTATCACTTTTTGGGAGATAGAGCGTTCTAATGTAGTCATGCTTATGCATTGGGATGTGCTGAAGTCAACGGTGAGATCGGTTTTCCCGTAGCGTGTGCGGTTTGGCCAGAAAGTGGGAAACTGTAATTTCCGCGGTTTATCGCGTTTTTCTCGCGAACCGCGCACCTTAGAGCAACGCGGCTTTCAGAAATGAATTCCTCGGCCCATTTCCCATCCGATACCGTTTGAACCGTCAATATCGGTCGATTGGATCGGGCACAGTTTGCGTTCAAAGTTTCTTATATAGTAAAATGGTTGTTTTTAGCATCATTTTTGATAATTGGGAACGTAATAACTGCCGAACCGTTCCAAATAAGTAAAATCTAATTATACCGGCGTAATCAGCGTCAAAAATTGTCCCAAGAACCACCTCCTTAATTTGATTGAAGGTAGTTGGATTTTTCCCGACTGGCTAAAATTTTGTAAGAAATCACATATTTTCAACAATTATTTTGAAGTAGCACACCTATCTCAAAAACAAGGACCCGGATCAACATGAAACCTTTCCTACCTTACTAAAATGGGTCCGCTGATTACAAATTTACATAGGAAAAGTCTCTGTCTCTACTGGTTACCGAGTTGTGCTGAAATTACGGTTTTTCAAATAATACAAAAATAAGCGAAATGGACCACATAACATGAAAATGGTAAATCGTAGGCATATAAAAGTATACATATTTTTGATGGACTCAACGAGAGCTATCATTTGGTAGTGGGTAAACCATTCTATCGCCAACGGTTGCAATGTTCAATTTTTTTCTATCTAAAAGTGCTAAATTTAGAAAGAAAAAATAATTATAACTTTTTGGGAGATAGAGCGTTCTAATGTAGTCGTGCTTATGCATTGGGATGTGCTGAATTCAACGGTGAGATCGGTTTTCCCGTAGCGTGTGCGGTTTGGCCAGAAAGTGGGAAACTATAATTTCCGCGGTTTATCGCGTTTTTCTCGCGAACCGCGCACCTTAGAGCAACGCGGCTTTCAGAAATGAATTCCTCGGCCCATTTCCCATCCGATACCGTTTGAACCGTCAATATCGGTCGATTGGATCGGGCACAGTTTGCGTTCAAAGTTTCTTATATAGTAAAATGGTTGTTTTTAGCATCATTTTTGATAATTGGGAACGTAATAACTGCCGAACCGTTCCAAATAAGTAAAATCTAATTATACCGGCGTAATCAGCGTCAAAAATTGTCCCAAGAACCACCTCCTTAATTTGATTGAAGGTAGTTGGATTTTTCCCGACTGGCTAAAATTTTGTAAGAAATCACATATTTTAAACAATAATTTTGAAGTAGCACACCTATCTCAAAAACAAGGACCCGGATCAACATGAAACCTTTCCTACCTTACTAAAATGGGTGCGCTGATTACAATTTTACATAGGAAAAGTCTCTGTCTCTACTGGTTACCGAGTTGTGCTGAAATTACGGTTTTTCAAATAATACAAAAATTAGCGAAATGGACCACATAACATGAAAATGGTAAATCGTAGGCATATAAAAGTATACATATTTTTGATAGACTCAACGAGAGCTATCATTTGGTAGTGGGTAAACCATTCTATCACCAACGGTTGCAATGTTCAATTTTTTTCTATCTAAAAGTGCTAAATTTAGAAAGAAAAAATAATTATCACTTTTTGGGAGATAGAGCGTTCTAATGTAGTCATGCTTATGCATTGGGATGTGCTGAATTCAACGGTGAGATCGGTTTTCCCGTAGCGTGTGCGGTTTGGCCAGAAAGTGGGAAACTATAATTTCCGCGGTTTATCGCGTTTTTCTCGCGAACCGCGCACCTTAGAGCAACGCGGCTTTCAGAAATGAATTCCTCGGCCCATTTCCCATCCGATACCGTTTGAACCGTCAATATCGGTCGATTGGATCGGGCACAGTTTGCGTTCAAAGTTTCTTATATAGTAAAATGGTTGTTTTTAGCATCATTTTTGATAATTGGGAACGTAATAACTGCCGAACCGTTCCAAATAAGTAAAATCTAATTATACCGGCGTAATCGGCGTCAAAAATTGTCCCAAGAACCACCTCCTTAATTTGATTGAAGGTAGTTGGATTTTTCCCGACTGGCTAAAATTTTGTAAGAAATCACATATTTTAAACAATAATTTTGAAGTAGCACACCTATCTCAAAAACAAGGACCCGGATCAACATGAAACCTTTCCTACCTTACTAAAATGGGTCCGCTGATTACAAATTTACATAGGAAAAGTCTCTGTCTCTACTGGTTACCGAGTTGTGCTGAAATTACGGTTTTTCAAATAATACAAAAATAAGCGAAATGGACCACATAACATGAAAATGGTAAATCGTAGGCATATAAAAGTATACATATTTTTGATGGACTCAACGAGAGCTATCATTTGGTAGTGGGTAAACCATTCTATCGCCAACGGTTGCAATGTTCAATTTTTTTCTATCTAAAAGTGCTAAATTTAGAAAGAAAAAATAATTATCACTTTTTGGGAGATAGAGCGTTCTAATGTAGTCATGCTTATGCATTGGGATGTGCTGAAGTCAACGGTGAGATCGGTTTTCCCGTAGCGTGTGCGGTTTGGCCAGAAAGTGGGAAACTATAATTTCCGCGGTTTATCGCGTTTTTCTCGCGAACCGCGCACCTTAGAGCAACGCGGCTTTCAGAAATGAATTCCTCGGCCCATTTCCCATCCGATACCGTTTGAACCGTCAATATCGGTCGATTGGATCGGGCACAGTTTGCGTTCAAAGTTTCTTATATAGTAAAATGGTTGTTTTTAGCATCATTTTTGATAATTGGGAACGTAATAACTGCCGAACCGTTCCAAATAAGTAAAATCTAATTATACCGGCGTAATCAGCGTCAAAAATTGTCCCAAGAACCACCTCCTTAATTTGATTGAAGGTAGTTGGATTTTTCCCGACTGGCTAAAATTTTGTAAGAAATCACATATTTTAAACAATAATTTTGAAGTAGCACACCTATCTCAAAAACAAGGACCCGGATCAACATGAAACCTTTCCTATCTTACTAAAATGGGTGCGCTGATTACAAATTTACATAGGAAAAGTCTCTGTCTCTACTGGTTACCGAGTTGTGCTGAAATTACGGTTTTTCAAATAATACAAAAATAAGCGAAATGGACCACATAACATGAAAATGGTAAATCGTAGGCATATAAAAGTATACATATTTTTGATAGACTCAACGAGAGCTATCATTTGGTAGTGGGTAAACCATTCTATCACCAACGGTTGCAATGTTCAATTTTTTTCTATCTAAAAGTGCTAAATTTAGAAAGAAAAAATAATTATCACTTTTTGGGAGATAGAGCGCTCTAATGTAGTCATGCTTATGCATTGGGATGTGCTGAAGTCAACGGTGAGATCGGTTTTCCCGTAGCGTGTGCGGTTTGGCCAGAAAGTGGGAAACTATAATTTCCGCGGTTTATCGCGTTTTTCTCGCGAACCGCGCACCTTAGAGCAACGCGGCTTTCAGAAATGAATTCCTCGGCCCATTTCCCATCCGATACCGTTTGAACCGTCAATATCGGTCGATTGGATCGGGCACAGTTTGCGTTCAAAGTTTCTTATATAGTAAAATGGTTGTTTTTAGCATCATTTTTGATAATTGGGAACGTAATAACTGCCGAACCGTTCCAAATAAGTAAAATCTAATTATACCGGCGTAATCAGCGTCAAAAATTGTCCCAAGAACCACCTCCTTAATTTGATTGAAGGTAGTTGGATTTTTCCCGACTGGCTAAAATTTTGTAAGAAATCACATATTTTCAACAATTATTTTGAAGTAGCACACCTATCTCAAAAACAAGGACCCGGATCAACATGAAACCTTTCCTACCTTACTAAAATGGGTCCGCTGATTACAAATTTACATAGGAAAAGTCTCTGTCTCTACTGGTTACCGAGTTGTGCTGAAATTACGGTTTTTCAAATAATACAAAAATAAGCGAAATGGACCACATAACATGAAAATGGTAAATCGTAGGCATATAAAAGTATACATATTTTTGATGGACTCAACGAGAGCTATCATTTGGTAGTGGGTAAACCATTCTATCGCCAACGGTTGCAATGTTCAATTTTTTTCTATCTAAAAGTGCTAAATTTAGAAAGAAAAAATAATTATAACTTTTTGGGAGATAGAGCGTTCTAATGTAGTCGTGCTTATGCATTGGGATGTGCTGAATTCAACGGTGAGATCGGTTTTCCCGTAGCGTGTGCGGTTTGGCCAGAAAGTGGGAAACTATAATTTCCGCGGTTTATCGCGTTTTTCTCGCGAACCGCGCACCTTAGAGCAACGCGGCTTTCAGAAATGAATTCCTCGGCCCATTTCCCATCCGATACCGTTTGAACCGTCAATATCGGTCGATTGGATCGGGCACAGTTTGCGTTCAAAGTTTCTTATATAGTAAAATGGTTGTTTTTAGCATCATTTTTGATAATTGGGAACGTAATAACTGCCGAACCGTTCCAAATAAGTAAAATCTAATTATACCGGCGTAATCAGCGTCAAAAATTGTCCCAAGAACCACCTCCTTAATTTGATTGAAGGTAGTTGGATTTTTCCCGACTGGCTAAAATTTTGTAAGAAATCACATATTTTAAACAATAATTTTGAAGTAGCACACCTATCTCAAAAACAAGGACCCGGATCAACATGAAACCTTTCCTACCTTACTAAAATGGGTGCGCTGATTACAATTTTACATAGGAAAAGTCTCTGTCTCTACTGGTTACCGAGTTGTGCTGAAATTACGGTTTTTCAAATAATACAAAAATTAGCGAAATGGACCACATAACATGAAAATGGTAAATCGTAGGCATATAAAAGTATACATATTTTTGATAGACTCAACGAGAGCTATCATTTGGTAGTGGGTAAACCATTCTATCACCAACGGTTGCAATGTTCAATTTTTTTCTATCTAAAAGTGCTAAATTTAGAAAGAAAAAATAATTATCACTTTTTGGGAGATAGAGCGTTCTAATGTAGTCATGCTTATGCATTGGGATGTGCTGAATTCAACGGTGAGATCGGTTTTCCCGTAGCGTGTGCGGTTTGGCCAGAAAGTGGGAAACTATAATTTCCGCGGTTTATCGCGTTTTTCTCGCGAACCGCGCACCTTAGAGCAACGCGGCTTTCAGAAATGAATTCCTCGGCCCATTTCCCATCCGATACCGTTTGAACCGTCAATATCGGTCGATTGGATCGGGCACAGTTTGCGTTCAAAGTTTCTTATATAGTAAAATGGTTGTTTTTAGCATCATTTTTGATAATTGGGAACGTAATAACTGCCGAACCGTTCCAAATAAGTAAAATCTAATTATACCGGCGTAATCGGCGTCAAAAATTGTCCCAAGAACCACCTCCTTAATTTGATTGAAGGTAGTTGGATTTTTCCCGACTGGCTAAAATTTTGTAAGAAATCACATATTTTAAACAATAATTTTGAAGTAGCACACCTATCTCAAAAACAAGGACCCGGATCAACATGAAACCTTTCCTACCTTACTAAAATGGGTCCGCTGATTACAAATTTACATAGGAAAAGTCTCTGTCTCTACTGGTTACCGAGTTGTGCTGAAATTACGGTTTTTCAAATAATACAAAAATAAGCGAAATGGACCACATAACATGAAAATGGTAAATCGTAGGCATATAAAAGTATACATATTTTTGATGGACTCAACGAGAGCTATCATTTGGTAGTGGGTAAACCATTCTATCGCCAACGGTTGCAATGTTCAATTTTTTTCTATCTAAAAGTGCTAAATTTAGAAAGAAAAAATAATTATCACTTTTTGGGAGATAGAGCGTTCTAATGTAGTCATGCTTATGCATTGGGATGTGCTGAAGTCAACGGTGAGATCGGTTTTCCCGTAGCGTGTGCGGTTTGGCCAGAAAGTGGGAAACTATAATTTCCGCGGTTTATCGCGTTTTTCTCGCGAACCGCGCACCTTAGAGCAACGCGGCTTTCAGAAATGAATTCCTCGGCCCATTTCCCATCCGATACCGTTTGAACCGTCAATATCGGTCGATTGGATCGGGCACAGTTTGCGTTCAAAGTTTCTTATATAGTAAAATGGTTGTTTTTAGCATCATTTTTGATAATTGGGAACGTAATAACTGCCGAACCGTTCCAAATAAGTAAAATCTAATTATACCGGCGTAATCAGCGTCAAAAATTGTCCCAAGAACCACCTCCTTAATTTGATTGAAGGTAGTTGGATTTTTCCCGACTGGCTAAAATTTTGTAAGAAATCACATATTTTAAACAATAATTTTGAAGTAGCACACCTATCTCAAAAACAAGGACCCGGATCAACATGAAACCTTTCCTATCTTACTAAAATGGGTGCGCTGATTACAAATTTACATAGGAAAAGTCTCTGTCTCTACTGGTTACCGAGTTGTGCTGAAATTACGGTTTTTCAAATAATACAAAAATAAGCGAAATGGACCACATAACATGAAAATGGTAAATCGTAGGCATATAAAAGTATACATATTTTTGATAGACTCAACGAGAGCTATCATTTGGTAGTGGGTAAACCATTCTATCACCAACGGTTGCAATGTTCAATTTTTTTCTATCTAAAAGTGCTAAATTTAGAAAGAAAAAATAATTATCACTTTTTGGGAGATAGAGCGTTCTAATGTAGTCATGCTTATGCATTGGGATGTGCTGAATTCAACGGTGAGATCGGTTTTCCCGTAGCGTGTGCGGTTTGGCCAGAAAGTGGGAAACTATAATTTCCGCGGTTTATCGCGTTTTTCTCGCGAACCGCGCACCTTAGAGCAACGCGGCTTTCAGAAATGAATTCCTCGGCCCATTTCCCATCCGATACCGTTTGAACCGTCAATATCGGTCGATTGGATCGGGCACAGTTTGCGTTCAAAGTTTCTTATATAGTAAAATGGTTGTTTTTAGCATCATTTTTGATAATTGGGAACGTAATAACTGCCGAACCGTTCCAAATAAGTAAAATCTAATTATACCGGCGTAATCAGCGTCAAAAATTGTCCCAAGAACCACCTCCTTAATTTGATTGAAGGTAGTTGGATTTTTCCCGACTGGCTAAAATTTTGTAAGAAATCACATATTTTCAACAATTATTTTGAAGTAGCACACCTATCTCAAAAACAAGGACCCGGATCAACATGAAACCTTTCCTACCTTACTAAAATGGGTCCGCTGATTACAAATTTACATAGGAAAAGTCTCTGTCTCTACTGGTTACCGAGTTGTGCTGAAATTACGGTTTTTCAAATAATACAAAAATAAGCGAAATGGACCACATAACATGAAAATGGTAAATCGTAGGCATATAAAAGTATACATATTTTTGATGGACTCAACGAGAGCTATCATTTGGTAGTGGGTAAACCATTCTATCGCCAACGGTTGCAATGTTCAATTTTTTTCTATCTAAAAGTGCTAAATTTAGAAAGAAAAAATAATTATAACTTTTTGGGAGATAGAGCGTTCTAATGTAGTCATGCTTATGCATTGGGATGTGCTGAATTCAACGGTGAGATCGGTTTTCCCGTAGCGTGTGCGGTTTGGCCAGAAAGTGGGAAACTATAATTTCCGCGGTTTATCGCGTTTTTCTCGCGAACCGCGCACCTTAGAGCAACGCGGCTTTCAGAAATGAATTCCTCGGCCCATTTCCCATCCGATACCGTTTGAACCGTCAATATCGGTCGATTGGATCGGGCACAGTTTGCGTTCAAAGTTTCTTATATAGTAAAATGGTTGTTTTTAGCATCATTTTTGATAATTGGGAACGTAATAACTGCCGAACCGTTCCAAATAAGTAAAATCTAATTATACCGGCGTAATCAGCGTCAAAAATTGTCCCAAGAACCACCTCCTTAATTTGATTGAAGGTAGTTGGATTTTTCCCGACTGGCTAAAATTTTGTAAGAAATCACATATTTTAAACAATAATTTTGAAGTAGCACACCTATCTCAAAAACAAGGACCCGGATCAACATGAAACCTTTCCTACCTTACTAAAATGGGTGCGCTGATTACAATTTTACATAGGAAAAGTCTCTGTCTCTACTGGTTACCGAGTTGTGCTGAAATTACGGTTTTTCAAATAATACAAAAATTAGCGAAATGGACCACATAACATGAAAATGGTAAATCGTAGGCATATAAAAGTATACATATTTTTGATAGACTCAACGAGAGCTATCATTTGGTAGTGGGTAAACCATTCTATCACCAACGGTTGCAATGTTCAATTTTTTTCTATCTAAAAGTGCTAAATTTAGAAAGAAAAAATAATTATCACTTTTTGGGAGATAGAGCGTTCTAATGTAGTCATGCTTATGCATTGGGATGTGCTGAATTCAACGGTGAGATCGGTTTTCCCGTAGCGTGTGCGGTTTGGCCAGAAAGTGGGAAACTATAATTTCCGCGGTTTATCGCGTTTTTCTCGCGAACCGCGCACCTTAGAGCAACGCGGCTTTCAGAAATGAATTCCTCGGCCCATTTCCCATCCGATACCGTTTGAACCGTCAATATCGGTCGATTGGATCGGGCACAGTTTGCGTTCAAAGTTTCTTATATAGTAAAATGGTTGTTTTTAGCATCATTTTTGATAATTGGGAACGTAATAACTGCCGAACCGTTCCAAATAAGTAAAATCTAATTATACCGGCGTAATCGGCGTCAAAAATTGTCCCAAGAACCACCTCCTTAATTTGATTGAAGGTAGTTGGATTTTTCCCGACTGGCTAAAATTTTGTAAGAAATCACATATTTTAAACAATAATTTTGAAGTAGCACACCTATCTCAAAAACAAGGACCCGGATCAACATGAAACCTTTCCTACCTTACTAAAATGGGTCCGCTGATTACAAATTTACATAGGAAAAGTCTCTGTCTCTACTGGTTACCGAGTTGTGCTGAAATTACGGTTTTTCAAATAATACAAAAATAAGCGAAATGGACCACATAACATGAAAATGGTAAATCGTAGGCATATAAAAGTATACATATTTTTGATGGACTCAACGAGAGCTATCATTTGGTAGTGGGTAAACCATTCTATCGCCAACGGTTGCAATGTTCAATTTTTTTCTATCTAAAAGTGCTAAATTTAGAAAGAAAAAATAATTATAACTTTTTGAGAGATAGAGCGTTCTAATGTAGTCATGCTTATGCATTGGGATGTGCTGAATTCAACGGTGAGATCGGTTTTCCCGTAGCGTGTGCGGTTTGGCCAGAAAGTGGGAAACTATAATTTCCGCTGTTTATCGCGTTTTTCTCGCGAACCGCGCACCTTAGAGCAACGCGGCTTTCAGAAATGAATTCCTCGGCCTATTTCCCATCCGATACCGTTTGAACCGTCAATATCGGTCGATTGGATCGGGCACAGTTTGCGTTCAAAGTTTCTTATATAGTAAAATGGTTGTTTTTAGCATCATTTTTGATAGTTGGGAACGTAATAACTGCCGAACCGTTCCAAATAAGTAAAATCTAATTATACCGGCGTAATCAGCGTCAAAAATTGTCCCAAGAACCACCACCTTAACTTGATTGAAGGTAGTTGGGTTTTTCCCGACTGGCTAAAATTTTGTAAGAAATCACATATTTTAAACAATAATTTTGAAGTAGCACACCTATCTCAAAAACAAGGACCCGGATCAACATGAAACCTTTCCTATCTTACTAAAATGGGTGCGCTGATTACAAATTTACATAGGAAAAGTCTCTGTCTCTACTGGTTACCGAGTTGTGCTGAAATTACGGTTTTTCAAATGATACAAAAATAAGCGAAATGGACCACATAACATGAAAATGGTAAATCGTAGGCATATAAAAGTATACATATTTTTGATAGACTCAACGAGAGCTATCATTTGGTAGTGGGTAAACCATTCTATCACCAACGGTTGCAATGTTCAATTTTTTTCTATCTAAAAGTGCTAAATTTAGAAAGAAAAAATAATTATAACTTTTTGGGAGATAGAGCGTTCTAATGTAGTCATGCTTATGCATTGGGATGTGCTGAATTCAACGGTGAGATCGGTTTTCCCGTAGCGTGTGCGGTTTGGCCAGAAAGTGGGAAACTATAATTTCCGCGGTTTATCGCGTTTTTCTCGCGAACCGCGCACCTTAGAGCAACGCGGCTTTCAGAAATGAATTCCTCGGCCCATTTCCCATCCGATACCGTTTGAACCGTCAATATCGGTCGATTGGATCGGGCACAGTTTGCGTTCAAAGTTTCTTATATAGTAAAATGGTTGTTTTTAGCATCATTTTTGATAATTGGGAACGTAATAACTGCCGAACCGTTCCAAATAAGTAAAATCTAATTATACCGGCGTAATCAGCGTCAAAAATTGTCCCAAGAACCACCTCCTTAATTTGATTGAAGGTAGTTGGATTTTTCCCGACTGGCTAAAATTTTGTAAGAAATCACATATTTTCAACAATAATTTTGAAGTAGCACACCTATCTCAAAAACAAGGACCCGGATCAACATGAAACCTTTCCTACCTTACTAAAATGGGTGCGCTGATTACAATTTTACATAGGAAAAGTCTCTGTCTCTACTGGTTACCGAGTTGTGCTGAAATTACGGTTTTTCAAATAATACAAAAATTAGCGAAATGGACCACATAACATGAAAATGGTAAATCGTAGGCATATAAAAGTATACATATTTTTGATAGACTCAACGAGAGCTATCATTTGGTAGTGGGTAAACCATTCTATCACCAACGGTTGCAATGTTCAATTTTTTTCTATCTAAAAGTGCTAAATTTAGAAAGAAAAAATAATTATCACTTTTTGGGAGATAGAGCGTTCTAATGTAGTCATGCTTATGCATTGGGATGTGCTGAATTCAACGGTGAGATCGGTTTTCCCGTAGCGTGTGCGGTTTGGCCAGAAAGTGGGAAACTATAATTTCCGCGGTTTATCGCGTTTTTCTCGCGAACCGCGCACCTTAGAGCAACGCGGCTTTCAGAAATGAATTCCTCGGCCCATTTCCCATCCGATACCGTTTGAACCGTCAATATCGGTCGATTGGATCGGGCACAGTTTGCGTTCAAAGTTTCTTATATAGTAAAATGGTTGTTTTTAGCATCATTTTTGATAATTGGGAACGTAATAACTGCCGAACCGTTCCAAATAAGTAAAATCTAATTATACCGGCGTAATCGGCGTCAAAAATTGTCCCAAGAACCACCTCCTTAATTTGATTGAAGGTAGTTGGATTTTTCCCGACTGGCTAAAATTTTGTAAGAAATCACATATTTTAAACAATAATTTTGAAGTAGCACACCTATCTCAAAAACAAGGACCCGGATCAACATGAAACCTTTCCTACCTTACTAAAATGGGTCCGCTGATTACAAATTTACATAGGAAAAGTCTCTGTCTCTACTGGTTACCGAGTTGTGCTGAAATTACGGTTTTTCAAATAATACAAAAATAAGCGAAATGGACCACATAACATGAAAATGGTAAATCGTAGGCATATAAAAGTATACATATTTTTGATGGACTCAACGAGAGCTATCATTTGGTAGTGGGTAAACCATTCTATCGCCAACGGTTGCAATGTTCAATTTTTTTCTATCTAAAAGTGCTAAATTTAGAAAGAAAAAATAATTATAACTTTTTGAGAGATAGAGCGTTCTAATGTAGTCATGCTTATGCATTGGGATGTGCTGAATTCAACGGTGAGATCGGTTTTCCCGTAGCGTGTGCGGTTTGGCCAGAAAGTGGGAAACTATAATTTCCGCGGTTTATCGCGTTTTTCTCGCGAACCGCGCACCTTAGAGCAACGCGGCTTTCAGAAATGAATTCCTCGGCCTATTTCCCATCCGATACCGTTTGAACCGTCAATATCGGTCGATTGGATCGGGCACAGTTTGCGTTCAAAGTTTCTTATATAGTAAAATGGTTGTTTTTAGCATCATTTTTGATAGTTGGGAACGTAATAACTGCCGAACCGTTCCAAATAAGTAAAATCTAATTATACCGGCGTAATCAGCGTCAAAAATTGTCCCAAGAACCACCACCTTAACTTGATTGAAGGTAGTTGGGTTTTTCCCGACTGGCTAAAATTTTGTAAGAAATCACATATTTTAAACAATAATTTTGAAGTAGCACACCTATCTCAAAAACAAGGACCCGGATCAACATGAAACCTTTCCTATCTTACTAAAATGGGTGCGCTGATTACAAATTTACATAGGAAAAGTCTCTGTCTCTACTGGTTACCGAGTTGTGCTGAAATTACGGTTTTTCAAATGATACAAAAATAAGCGAAATGGACCACATAACATGAAAATGGTAAATCGTAGGCATATAAAAGTATACATATTTTTGATAGACTCAACGAGAGCTATCATTTGGTAGTGGGTAAACCATTCTATCACCAACGGTTGCAATGTTCAATTTTTTTCTATCTAAAAGTGCTAAATTTAGAAAGAAAAAATAATTATCACTTTTTGGGAGATAGAGCGTTCTAATGTAGTCATGCTTATGCATTGGGATGTGCTGAATTCAACGGTGAGATCGGTTTTCCCGTAGCGTGTGCGGTTTGGCCAGAAAGTGGGAAACTATAATTTCCGCGGTTTATCGCGTTTTTCTCGCGAACCGCGCACCTTAGAGCAACGCGGCTTTCAGAAATGAATTCCTCGGCCCATTTCCCATCCGATACCGTTTGAACCGTCAATATCGGTCGATTGGATCGGGCACAGTTTGCGTTCAAAGTTTCTTATATAGTAAAATGGTTGTTTTTAGCATCATTTTTGATAATTGGGAACGTAATAACTGCCGAACCGTTCCAAATAAGTAAAATCTAATTATACCGGCGTAATCAGCGTCAAAAATTGTCCCAAGAACCACAACCTTAATTTGATTGAAGGTAGTTGGGTTTTTCCCGACTGGCTAAAATTTTGTAAGAAATCACATATTTTAAACAATAATTTTGAAGTAGCACACCTATCTCAAAAACAAGGACCCGGATCAACATGAAACCTTTCCTATCTTACTAAAATGGGTGCGCTGATTACAAATTTACATAGGAAAAGTCTCTGTCTCTACTGGTTACCGAGTTGTGCTGAAATTACGGTTTTTCAAATAATACAAAAATAAGCGAAATGGACCACATAACATGAAAATGGTAAATCGTAGGCATATAAAAGTATACATATTTTTGATGGACTCAACGAGAGCTATCATTTGGTAGTGGGTAAACCATTCTATCGCCAACGGTTGCAATGTTCAATTTTTTTCTATCTAAAAGTGCTAAATTTAGAAAGAAAAAATAATTATCACTTTTTGGGAGATAGAGCGTTCTAATGTAGTCATGCTTATGCATTGGGATGTGCTGAAGTCAACGGTGAGATCGGTTTTCCCGTAGCGTGTGCGGTTTGGCCAGAACGTGGGAAACTATAATTTCCGCGGTTTATCGCGTTTTTCTCGCGAACCGCGCACCTTAGAGCAACGCGGCTTTCAGAAATGAATTCCTCGGCCCATTTCCCATCCGATACCGTTTGAACCGTCAATATCGGTCGATTGGATCGGGCACAGTTTGCGTTCAAAGTTTCTTATATAGTAAAATGGTTGTTTTTAGCATCATTTTTGATAATTGGGAACGTAATAACTGCCGAACCGTTCCAAATAAGTAAAATCTAATTATACCGGCGTAATCAGCGTCAAAAATTGTCCCAAGAACCACCTCCTTAATTTGATTGAAGGTAGTTGGATTTTTCCCGACTGGCTAAAATTTTGTAAGAAATCACATATTTTAAACAATAATTTTGAAGTAGCACACCTATCTCAAAAACAAGGACCCGGATCAACATGAAACCTTTCCTATCTTACTAAAATGGGTGCGCTGATTACAAATTTACATAGGAAAAGTCTCTGTCTCTACTGGTTACCGAGTTGTGCTGAAATTACGGTTTTTCAAATAATACAAAAATAAGCGAAATGGACCACATAACATGAAAATGGTAAATCGTAGGCATATAAAAGTATACATATTTTTGATAGACTCAACGAGAGCTATCATTTGGTAGTGGGTAAACCATTCTATCACCAACGGTTGCAATGTTCAATTTTTTTCTATCTAAAAGTGCTAAATTTAGAAAGAAAAAATAATTATCACTTTTTGGGAGATAGAGCGTTCTAATGTAGTCATGCTTATGCATTGGGATGTGCTGAAGTCAACGGTGAGATCGGTTTTCCCGTAGCGTGTGCGGTTTGGCCAGAAAGTGGGAAACTATAATTTCCGCGGTTTATCGCGTTTTTCTCGCGAACCGCGCACCTTAGAGCAACGCGGCTTTCAGAAATGAATTCCTCGGCCCATTTCCCATCCGATACCGTTTGAACCGTCAATATCGGTCGATTGGATCGGGCACAGTTTGCGTTCAAAGTTTCTTATATAGTAAAATGGTTGTTTTTAGCATCATTTTTGATAATTGGGAACGTAATAACTGCCGAACCGTTCCAAATAAGTAAAATCTAATTATACCGGCGTAATCAGCGTCAAAAATTGTCCCAAGAACCACCTCCTTAATTTGATTGAAGGTAGTTGGATTTTTCCCGACTGGCTAAAATTTTGTAAGAAATCACATATTTTCAACAATTATTTTGAAGTAGCACACCTATCTCAAAAACAAGGACCCGGATCAACATGAAACCTTTCCTACCTTACTAAAATGGGTCCGCTGATTACAAATTTACATAGGAAAAGTCTCTGTCTCTACTGGTTACCGAGTTGTGCTGAAATTACGGTTTTTCAAATAATACAAAAATAAGCGAAATGGACCACATAACATGAAAATGGTAAATCGTAGGCATATAAAAGTATACATATTTTTGATGGACTCAACGAGAGCTATCATTTGGTAGTGGGTAAACCATTCTATCGCCAACGGTTGCAATGTTCAATTTTTTTCTATCTAAAAGTGCTAAATTTAGAAAGAAAAAATAATTATAACTTTTTGGGAGATAGAGCGTTCTAATGTAGTCATGCTTATGCATTGGGATGTGCTGAATTCAACGGTGAGATCGGTTTTCCCGTAGCGTGTGCGGTTTGGCCAGAAAGTGGGAAACTATAATTTCCGCGGTTTATCGCGTTTTTCTCGCGAACCGCGCACCTTAGAGCAACGCGGCTTTCAGAAATGAATTCCTCGGCCCATTTCCCATCCGATACCGTTTGAACCGTCAATATCGGTCGATTGGATCGGGCACAGTTTGCGTTCAAAGTTTCTTATATAGTAAAATGGTTGTTTTTAGCATCATTTTTGATAATTGGGAACGTAATAACTGCCGAACCGTTCCAAATAAGTAAAATCTAATTATACCGGCGTAATCAGCGTCAAAAATTGTCCCAAGAACCACCTCCTTAATTTGATTGAAGGTAGTTGGATTTTTCCCGACTGGCTAAAATTTTGTAAGAAATCACATATTTTCAACAATTATTTTGAAGTAGCACACCTATCTCAAAAACAAGGACCCGGATCAACATGAAACCTTTCCTACCTTACTAAAATGGGTCCGCTGATTACAAATTTACATAGGAAAAGTCTCTGTCTCTACTGGTTACCGAGTTGTGCTGAAATTACGGTTTTTCAAATAATACAAAAATAAGCGAAATGGACCACATAACATGAAAATGGTAAATCGTAGGCATATAAAAGTATACATATTTTTGATGGACTCAACGAGAGCTATCATTTGGTAGTGGGTAAACCATTCTATCGCCAACGGTTGCAATGTTCAATTTTTTTCTATCTAAAAGTGCTAAATTTAGAAAGAAAAAATAATTATAACTTTTTGGGAGATAGAGCGTTCTAATGTAGTCATGCTTATGCATTGGGATGTGCTGAATTCAACGGTGAGATCGGTTTTCCCGTAGCGTGTGCGGTTTGGCCAGAAAGTGGGAAACTATAATTTCCGCGGTTTATCGCGTTTTTCTCGCGAACCGCGCACCTTAGAGCAACGCGGCTTTCAGAAATGAATTCCTCGGCCCATTTCCCATCCGATACCGTTTGAACCGTCAATATCGGTCGATTGGATCGGGCACAGTTTGCGTTCAAAGTTTCTTATATAGTAAAATGGTTGTTTTTAGCATCATTTTTGATAATTGGGAACGTAATAACTGCCGAACCGTTCCAAATAAGTAAAACCTAATTATACCGGCGTAATCAGCGTCAAAAATTGTCCCAAGAACCACCTCCTTAATTTGATTGAAGGTAGTTGGATTTTTCCCGACTGGCTAAAATTTTGTAAGAAATCACATATTTTCAACAATTATTTTGAAGTAGCACACCTATCTCAAAAACAAGGACCCGGATCAACATGAAACCTTTCCTACCTTACTAAAATTGGTGCGCTGATTACAATTTTACATAGGAAAAGTCTCTGTCTCTACTGGTTACCGAGTTGTGCTGAAATTACGGTTTTTCAAATAATACAAAAATTAGCGAAATGGACCACATAACATGAAAATGGTAAATCGTAGGCATATAAAAGTATACATATTTTTGATAGACTCAACGAGAGCTATCATTTGGTAGTGGGTAAACCATTCTATCACCAACGGTTGCAATGTTCAATTTTTTTCTATCTAAAAGTGCTAAATTTAGAAAGAAAAAATAATTATCACTTTTTGGGAGATAGAGCGTTCTAATGTAGTCATGCTTATGCATTGGGATGTGCTGAATTCAACGGTGAGATCGGTTTTCCCGTAGCGTGTGCGGTTTGGCCAGAAAGTGGGAAACTATAATTTCCGCGGTTTATCGCGTTTTTCTCGCGAACCGCGCACCTTAGAGCAACGCGGCTTTCAGAAATGAATTCCTCGGCCCATTTCCCATCCGATACCGTTTGAACCGTCAATATCGGTCGATTGGATCGGGCACAGTTTGCGTTCAAAGTTTCTTATATAGTAAAATGGTTGTTTTTAGCATCATTTTTGATAATTGGGAACGTAATAACTGCCGAACCGTTCCAAATAAGTAAAATCTAATTATACCGGCGTAATCGGCGTCAAAAATTGTCCCAAGAACCACCTCCTTAATTTGATTGAAGGTAGTTGGATTTTTCCCGACTGGCTAAAATTTTGTAAGAAATCACATATTTTAAACAATAATTTTGAAGTAGCACACCTATCTCAAAAACAAGGACCCGGATCAACATGAAACCTTTCCTACCTTACTAAAATGGGTCCGCTGATTACAAATTTACATAGGAAAAGTCTCTGTCTCTACTGGTTACCGAGTTGTGCTGAAATTACGGTTTTTCAAATAATACAAAAATAAGCGAAATGGACCACATAACATGAAAATGGTAAATCGTAGGCATATAAAAGTATACATATTTTTGATGGACTCAACGAGAGCTATCATTTGGTAGTGGGTAAACCATTCTATCGCCAACGGTTGCAATGTTAAATTTTTTTCTATCTAAAAGTGCTAAATTTAGAAAGAAAAAATAATTATAACTTTTTGAGAGATAGAGCGTTCTAATGTAGTCATGCTTATGCATTGGGATGTGCTGAATTCAACGGTGAGATCGGTTTTCCCGTAGCGTGTGCGGTTTGGCCAGAAAGTGGGAAACTATAATTTCCGCGGTTTATCGCGTTTTTCTCGCGAACCGCGCACCTTAGAGCAACGCGGCTTTCAGAAATGAATTCCTCGGCCTATTTCCCATCCGATACCGTTTGAACCGTCAATATCGGTCGATTGGATCGGGCACAGTTTGCGTTCAAAGTTTCTTATATAGTAAAATGGTTGTTTTTAGCATCATTTTTGATAGTTGGGAACGTAATAACTGCCGAACCGTTCCAAATAAGTAAAATCTAATTATACCGGCGTAATCAGCGTCAAAAATTGTCCCAAGAACCACCACCTTAACTTGATTGAAGGTAGTTGGGTTTTTCCCGACTGGCTAAAATTTTGTAAGAAATCACATATTTTAAACAATAATTTTGAAGTAGCACACCTATCTCAAAAACAAGGACCCGGATCAACATGAAACCTTTCCTATCTTACTAAAATGGGTGCGCTGATTACAAATTTACATAGGAAAAGTCTCTGTCTCTACTGGTTACCGAGTTGTGCTGAAATTACGGTTTTTCAAATAATACAAAAATAAGCGAAATGGACCACATAACATGAAAATGGTAAATCGTAGGCATATAAAAGTATACATATTTTTGATGGACTCAACGAGAGCTATCATTTGGTAGTGGGTAAACCATTCTATCGCCAACGGTTGCAATGTTCAATTTTTTTCTATCTAAAAGTGCTAAATTTAGAAAGAAAAAATAATTATAACTTTTTGGGAGATAGAGCGTTCTAATGTAGTCATGCTTATGCATTGGGATGTGCTGAATTCAACGGTGAGATCGGTTTTCCCGTAGCGTGTGCGGTTTGGCCAGAAAGTGGGAAACTATAATTTCCGCGGTTTATCGCGTTTTTCTCGCGAACCGCGCACCTTAGAGCAACGCTGCTTTCAGAAATGAATTCCTCGGCCCATTTCCCATCCGATACCGTTTGAACCGTCAATATCGGTCGATTGGATCGGGCACAGTTTGCGTTCAAAGTTTCTTATATAGTAAAATGGTTGTTTTTGGCATCATTTTTGATAATTGGGAACGTAATAACTGCCGAACCGTTCCAAATAAGTAAAATCTAATTATACCGGCGTAATCAGCGTCAAAAATTGTCCCAAGAACCACCACCTTAATTTGATTGAAGGTAGTTGGGTTTTTCCCCACTGGCTAAAATTTTGTAAGAAATCACATATTTTAAACAATAATTTTGAAGTAGCACACCTATCTCAAAAACAAGGACCCGGATCAACATGAAACCTTTCCTATCTTACTAAAATGGGTGCGCTGATTACAAATTTACATAGGAAAAGTCTCTGTCTCTACTGGTTACCGAGTTGTGCTGAAATTACGGATTTTCAAATAATACAAAAATAAGCGAAATGGACCACATAACATGAAAATGGTAAATCGTAGGCATATAAAAGTATACATATTTTTGATAGACTCAACGAGAGCTATCATTTGGTAGTGGGTAAACCATTCTATCACCAACGGTTGCAATGTTCAATTTTTTTCTATCTAAAAGTGCTAAATTTAGAAAGAAAAAATAATTATCACTTTTTGGGAGATAGAGCGTTCTAATGTAGTCATGCTTATGCATTGGGATGTGCTGAATTCAACGGTGAGATCGGTTTTCCCGTAGCGTGTGCGGTTTGGCCAGAAAGTGGGAAACTATAATTTCCGCGGTTTATCGCGTTTTTCTCGCGAACCGCGCACCTTAGAGCAACGCGGCTTTCAGAAATGAATTCCTCGGCCCATTTCCCATCCGATACCGTTTGAACCGTCAATATCGGTCGATTGGATCGGGCACAGTTTGCGTTCAAAGTTTCTTATATAGTAAAATGGTTGTTTTTAGCATCATTTTTGATAATTGGGAACGTAATAACTGCCGAACCGTTCCAAATAAGTAAAATCTAATTATACCGGCGTAATCAGCGTCAAAAATTGTCCCAAGAACCACCTCCTTAATTTGATTGAAGGTAGTTGGATTTTTCCCGACTGGCTAAAATTTTGTAAGAAATCACATATTTCAAACAATAATTTTGAAGTAGCACACCTATCTCAAAAACAAGGACCCGGATCAACATGAAACCTTTCCTATCTTACTAAAATGGGTGCGCTGATTACAAATTTACATAGGAAAAGTCTCTGTCTCTACTGGTTACCGAGTTGTGCTGAAATTACGGTTTTTCAAATAATACAAAAATAAGCGAAATGGACCACATAACATGAAAATGGTAAATCGTAGGCATATAAAAGTATACATATTTTTGATGGACTCAACGAGAGCTATCATTTGGTAGTAGGTAAACCATTCTATCACCAACGGTTGCAATGTTCAATTTTTTTCTATCTAAAACTGCTAAGTTTAGAAAGAAAAAATAATTATCACTTTTTAAGAGATAGAGCGTTCTAATGTAGTCATGCTTATGCATTGGGATGTGCTGAATTCAACGGTGAGATCGGTTTTCCCGTAGCGTGTGCGGTTTGGCCAGAAAGTGGGAAACTATAATTTCCGCGGTTTATCGCGTTTTTCTCGCGAACCGCGAACCTTAGAGCATCGCGGCTTTCCGAAATGAATTCCTCGGCCAATTTCCCATCCGATACCGTTTGAACCGTCAATATCGGCCGATTGGATCGGGCACAGTTTGCGTTCAAAGTTTCTTATATAGTAAAATGGTTGGTTTTAGCATCATTTTTGATAATTGGGAACGTAATAACTGCCGAACCGTTCCAAATAAGTAAAATCCAATTATACCGGCGTAATCAGCGTCAAAAATTGTCCCAAGAACCACCACCTTAATTTGATTGAAGGTAGTTGGGTTTTTCCCCACTGGCTAAAATTTTGTAAGAAATCACATATTTTAAACAATAATTTTGAAGTAGCACACCTATCTCAAAAACAAGGACCCGGATCAACATGAAACCTTTCCTATCTTACTAAAATGGGTGCGCTGATTACAAATTTACATAGGAAAAGTCTCTGTCTCTACTGGTTACCGAGTTGTGCTGAAATTACGAGTTTTCAAATAATACAAAAATTAGCGAAATGGACCACATAACATGAAAATGGTAAATCGTAGGCATATAAAAGTATACATATTTTTGATGGACTCAACGAGAGCTATCATTTGGTAGTGGGTAAACCATTCTATCACCAACGGTTGCAATGTTCAATTTTTTTCTATCTAAAAGTGCTAAATTTAGAAAGAAAAAATAATTATCACTTTTTAAGAGATAGAGCGTTCTAATGTAGTCATGCTTATGCATTGGGATGTGCTGAATTCAACGGTGAGATCGGTTTTCCCGTAGCGTGTGCGGTTTGGCCAGAAAGTGGGAAACTATAATTTCCGCGGTTTATCGCGTTTTTCTCGCGAACCGCGAACCTTAGAGCATCGCGGCTTTCCGAAATGAATTCCTCGGCCAATTTCCCATCCGATACCGTTTCAACCGTCAATATCGGCCGATTGGATCGGGCACAGTTTGCGTTCAAAGTTTCTTATATAGTAAAATGGTTGGTTTTAGCATCATTTTTGATAATTGGGAACGTAATAACTGCCGAACCGTTCCAAATAAGTAAAATCCAATTATACCGGCGTAATCAGCATCAAAAATTGTCCCAAGAACCACCACCTTAATTTGATTGAGGGTAGTTGGGTTTTTCCCCACTGGCTAAAATTTTGTAAGAAATCACATATTTTAAACAATAATTTTGAAGTAGCACACCTATCTCAAAAACAAGGACCCGGATCAACATGAAACCTTTCCTATCTTACTAAAATGGGTGCGCTGATTACAAATTTACATAGGAAAAGTCTCTGTCTCTACTGGTTACCGAGTTGTGCTGAAATTACGGTTTTTCAAATAATACAAAAATAAGCGAAATGGACCACATAACATGAAAATGGTAAATCGTAGGCATATAAAAGTATACATATTTTTGATAGACTCAACGAGAGCTATCATTTGGTAGTGGGTAAACCATTCTATCACCAACGGTTGCAATGTTCAATTTTTTTCTATCTAAAAGTGCTAAATTTAGAAAGAAAAAATAATTATCACTTTTTGGGAGATAGAGCGTTCTAATGTAGTCATGCTTATGCATTGGGATGTGCTGAATTCAACGGTGAGATCGGTTTTCCCGTAGCGTGTGCGGTTTGGCCAGAAAGTGGGAAACTATAATTTCCGCGGTTTATCGCGTTTTTCTCGCGAACCGCGCACCTTAGAGCAACGCGGCTTTCAGAAATGAATTCCTCGGCCCATTTCCCATCCGATACCGTTTGAACCGTCAATATCGGTCGATTGGATCGGGCACAGTTTGCGTTCAAAGTTTCTTATATAGTAAAATGGTTGTTTTTAGCATCATTTTTGATAATTGGGAACGTAATAACTGCCGAACCGTTCCAAATAAGTAAAATCTAATTATACCGGCGTAATCGGCGTCAAAAATTGTCCCAAGAACCACCTCCTTAAGTTGATTGAAGGTAGTTGGATTTTTCCCGACTGGCTAAAATTTTGTAAGAAATCACATATTTTAAACAATAATTTTGAAGTAGCACACCTATCTCAAAAACAAGGACCCGGATCAACATGAAACCTTTCCTACCTTACTAAAATGGGTGCGCTGATTACAAATTTACATAGGAAAAGTCTCTGTCTCTACTGGTTACCGAGTTGTGCTGAAATTACGGTTTTTCAAATAATACAAAAATAAGCGAAATGGACCACATAACATGAAAATGGTAAATCGTAGGCATATAAAAGTATACATATTTTTGATGGACTCAACGAGAGCTATCATTTGGTAGTGGGTAAACCATTCTATCGCCAACGGTTGCAATGTTCATTTTTTTTCTATCTAAAAGTGCTAAATTTAGAAAGAAAAAATAATTATAACTTTTTGAGAGATAGAGCGTTCTAATGTAGTCATGCTTATGCATTGGGATGTGCTGAATTCAACGGTGAGATCGGTTTTCCCGTAGCGTGTGCGGTTTGGCCAGAAAGTGGGAAACTATAATTTCCGCGGTTTATCGCGTTTTTCTCGCGAACCGCGCACCTTAGAGCAACGCGGCTTTCAGAAATGAATTCCTCGGCCAATTTCCCATCCGATACCGTTTGAACCGTCAATATCGGTCGATTGGATCGGGCACAGTTTGCGTTCAAAGTTTCTTATATAGTAAAATGGTTGTTTTTAGCATCATTTTTGATAGTTGGGAACGTAATAACTGCCGAACCGTTCCAAATAAGTAAAATCTAATTATACCGGCGTAATCAGCGTCAAAAATTGTCCCAAGAACCACCACCTTAACTTGATTGAAGGTAGTTGGGTTTTTCCCGACTGGCTAAAATTTTGTAAGAAATCACATATTTTAAACAATAATTTTGAAGTAGCACACCTATCTCAAAAACAAGGACCCGGATCAACATGAAACCTTTCCTATCTTACTAAAATGGGTGCGCTGATTACAAATTTACATAGGAAAAGTCTCTGTCTCTACTGGTTACCGAGTTGTGCTGAAATTACGGTTTGTCAAATAATACAAAAATAAGCGAAATGGACCACATAACATGAAAATGGTAAATCTTTACCCACATAGGTATTTCTGTTTGCAAATAGCCATTATTTCCTGTTCTTTGTTTTTTTTTTTTGTACGCTACTCCTCAGATCTTCAGATGTAGGTTCAGGATAAGTGTCGGGTTCGCTATTGCTCGAACGTAGATGATATGTGTAGCGTTATCTGGACCAACAGGGCCGGCAAGTCCGAATCATTTGTTATCCCGGGTCCGCCGAAGCGGCTGTATCGGCCGCTCTTTTATTTTGCATCGTAAAAGGAATCACCACGTCAGGTACATGATATAAACCACAGTAAACCAGGAATGGCCTTCACGTCAGCCACAGATAATAGGAACGTCGAATTCTTTATACGCGTGGCATTTCGATATTTCCGGTTTTCCCGATTTACACGATCCAGCGACTCGCATCTGTTAATATATCGACGTTGTGACACAACAAATAATATTTTTATATAGAAATCGATTCGAAGCGCGGGGCCTTACTTTTATAACTTTTGTTTTGCGAGCGCTACTTTACCGATATCGCTAGTTTACGATGCTCTAAAGATAGATTTTAGTACGGATTACGTACCGAAAATAACGGTTGTTACATTCCGATATAGAATAGTTTCCGAAATGAAAATGTTAACTGCACGTTTTCCAGGGGAGATAAAATGTTAATTGTTATTTTTTAACGCCCTAAAATAGGCAAAACTTTGTCTGCAAAACACCGCACATCCGACGTACGTTCAATATATAGTCTACAAGTACTATCCCTTGCGTAAATCAAACTGAACCCACAAAATAAAAGTAAATATCTAAAAGAAAATAAACTGATAAACTTATCAGTCTTCACTCAACTAAATATTCGACAAATATGCAGTAAGACATGTTTCTTTCTACTCGAATAAGCAATCTCTCAATAGTTAGTCAGCTCTTCTTGCAAATCCTTACAACGCTCTCTGAATAGACAGTATTAAATAGTTTTTTTCTCTCTCTTTCTTTTTACGACGACGATGCCCTTTTTGTGACACCAATTTCTTTGATCAGTTAGTCCCTAGGGTTTATAAATTCAAAACAACTCTCACGTTTCTATCCATAAAACAATTCAAACCTGTCACTTATTAAACGACGATATATACCCCATTATTTGACTACCAATTACTTTGAATAGTTAGTGTGCATTGTGAATGCAAAATAGAAAACTGTTTATTTTCTATGTCTAATAACCATAAGGCCCAGTTTTTTTCCTTATGACAACAGTTGTGCAACCTCTTTTCCCCCAATATCGTGGGGCGCAGACATACCTATCTAAGATATTTATTATTCTGTACACAGCGCGAAGGGAAATTTGACGGAAAGGGGTAGGGATACAAGGGTTGTGACGAACCGTACTTTTCTGCTCGGTATAAATCAGGGATGAAATGGGAATAAAAATAACCATTGTATATTTTTTTGTTGGACAGGTATTATGTAACGCATCCGTCATAATAAATAATAAAAATAGAAAAGGTTGCATGTATGAAAATGTTTAATTTTTTGTTTGGTTAGTTTTTAGTTGTCTTTTAAATTCAAATGGACATTCTAAGAAGAAGAATTTTTGGTTAGGATTGTTTAGGTTCCTACTTACAAAGGAAATAATCGTGCTAGACAGGAAAGTAATAAATTTCAGAAGAAGATATCACTTAACTCCTTTTGCGTACGGAAAACCCTGCAGAACAAATGTTTTGCACATCTTTCTAATATCCTGGTTAAAAGAATTAGGGGATAATGAAAAAACTTGTCGACAGTTGAAAGTGGATTTTCTCCCACACCATTTACCCAATTTAGATCATTTTTTCACTCACTGGTAACCTAATTCTTCAGCAATTGAAATAAATAATTCAATTAGCTTTTATATGGGCAAACTTTTGAGCATACTTCATTTTTATATCTCCTTTACTAACAGACATAATAACATGAAACAAAAAAGATATAAAAAAGTATAAAAATATATATTTTGTCTAGGTGCACTTTTTGACAAAACTTTTCCACTAAAAATGTGTAATTGTAGATAAGTGCCCACATTTCGCCATTTAAAAAAGAAATAAGAAAATAATTTAGATTTAAGTTTTTGTATATCCCGGGATTGAAATTTAAAATCCCGGGATCCCGAAAAGGCTCATTATTTGTCGGGATACCGGGATTGGAACCCTAATACCTACTGAATTTTAGCGGGCTAGACTCCAACTTTTCAGCCACTGTGCGACTTGTCCAAAATGTCTTTTTGCAAATCAGTCTTTTCATACTATTTGAGCTCTGGGAAATACTGAAAACTGAAAACACCGAATTTTTGATATTACTAATACCTAAAGCGGAAATAATCCGTTCATAGAACAAAAAAATAACCGATTTCTAAAGCTTTTTTCTACAAAACAAAAATAGACCCTTTTCACAAAATTCGCATTGCGGTCAGATTAATTGATATTTCGGCGCCAGAATTCGACGGGCTAAAGGTCTGAAAGCACTGAAAGCAGCAACCTGAAAGCGTTCTCCGGTTTGCGTGTACCCTGCGGTGACTATCAACTGCGGAGCCTAATTAAAAAAAAAAATGATTAATTAAAACTGTTTATCGATCATTAGACAGCAGCGGATTTGGCGTTTTAGTTCGGTTTTAGCCCGCGAAAGTCGCTGTTGCCGGTGCGCCCCGATGTTTATGTTCAGCTCACGCTGTATGCGCAAGAAAGTTCGGTTATAAGTTTTTTTTTTTCTTCGGGCGTATGCTTTGAATTTTATAGATTGGGATACGTGATGGAAATTCGCGATGCATATTGACGTATACAAACATGCGGAATCTAATTCTGCAGAATTCGATACGCGTTTTGCTGAAACGGGAGTTATATTTATTTTTTTGGTAAACTGCCGTACCGTTCATGCTTATATCCGTATGTGACATGTGTTGTTGAAATATTTGCTGAAAGACTTCGGTAAAGCTACGGTAAATTTTAGAAGACAAATCGATTTTAGTAGTAGAATATTTTTTACAAGCAATTTTTAAATAGGTTACTTATAATTAACAAAACCTCAAAAACTAACAATATGCTCGGATTTTCATAAAAGGTTTTTGCTGCATTGTATTTTTTGATAATTTCTATTTGTTTAATAATGGTATATTTGGTTCAATACCAAACAAAATTGGTAAAAACCTATTCTCTTACCTGCCCAAAAGAATTAAATCAAACTAATAAACTGTATGAATAAGCAAAGTTTTTCTTGAATATTAAAAACAATATTTTCTTAAAAAAAGTGGTTTGTACCTTTTTGTGTGGAAATTTAGGTTTAATTTTGTGCAGAAGTTAAATTTAGGGGATTATTTTATTCATTTCAATGTTTCAAAATATGATAGGACCCAAACATAGTTTTCCAACCGTTTGTATTTGAACCTCCAACTAAGTGACAGGTGTGGTACACATGGACAGTATTTCGTTATTAAACAATACCCACACATTTCGTGCCATTTCATTTTGTGATGAAATAAAAAAGCAATCAAAGATATTTCTAAAGTTATTGTTGTGGACTCTTTACGACTTAACCTACGACTTGAGGATACTAATATAAAATCTGACCCTGTATTTGATTAGGACAAGTGGAGAGATCACGCTTATCCAAATAATTGCTTCCGCCAAATATTTTCCTTCAGTCTCGTCATTCTTTTTAATATAAAATCGATTTCCCAAGTGGAGACCATATCCGAAAATAATTGCCGCCTAGAAAGACGCCCGACGGGCGATATGTTTGCGCAGTGTCGTTTGCATAGAGACGCCTCGTATCTCCGTATATTATAGATTGAAAACGCTTTGCCGCGCGCCGTGTGGTTTCATAAATTGCGTTGTGTCGCCTGACAAATTTCCTTCCGTAACCGCCAGATGAATACCGGGTGATTCAATTTCTTTGTTTAAATTTGGCAAAGTTTCGTATTTTTGTGCTGATCAATTATCTGAAAAGAAATTTAAGCTATCGTTTTTCATTTTGAAGATATCCCCAAAAATTGAAATGTTAAGATTTCGGTTTTAATTTTTTTATTCATAACCAAACGTAGCTAGACATTTTATTTGAAACAAAAACATTCAATATGTTTTTGTTTCAAAAATTCAATATGGCGCCCATAAGAAAAACAAAAGTTGGCCATGGTTACGCCGCCATCTTTGATGTTATATTTGTTTGTTGATTAGTTTTGTTTCAATAGTCTAGCTACATTTGGTTTTGAATAAAAAATTACAAACGATATCTTAACATTTCAGTTTTTTGCGGATATCTTCAAATCGAAACATGATAGCTTAAATTTCTTTTCAGGTAATTGATCAACACAAAAATACGAAACTTTGCCAAATTTAAACATAAGCTCTATCTCCACTGATAAGCGAGATCCGCATGGTGAGCCTCGAAATTGAATCGCCCGGTATACCATGTGGAAAATCGGACGCGTCGGGCGTTTGAAGTTTTTCTTTCGACGACGACTCGTGATTTTTTTCCCTAAATCGAACTCTTACCTCCTGTCCCAGCGGATTGCCCACTATCGGGTGGTTGACTAATGTGACGAAGAAAAGTGGTCCCCAGAAAAGAACGTACGCTGCCGTTATGACGAGGAACATTTTCACCCTCTGCACTCCGTCCCTTTCCATCCTGTTGAGGTACTCGCGCATCTTTCGATGCTCCTCAAGCGCTCCGGTTATCTGCAATTTTACAAATTTTCATTGGAATCGTGTCTCGTTGAATATTTCATACTTTAAGGGGAGAGTTGGTCGTTGTAAATGGGCTTTCACGCTTTCAGGGCATATATTTAACTAAAGAAAATAACAGAAACAATGTTACAACTCTTAGATACTTCTAAGTTACACTGAAAAATGTAAATTACAGCAGCACTTTGGTGTTTTCAGTGCAAATAATTCTAACCAGAACACAATTTCATATACAATTCATAAACTATGTTTTTCCTAAAGTTTACAATATTTGACAACTTTCAATTGATATTTTCTCGAAAATTTTCTTATGGAAGACCATAAAATTATTTATGGGGAAGACGATTATTAAACTTCTGAAGGTCGAAACAGTTAATGGTAAAAAATATAAACAAATAGTTTTAGCTTGGTCAAGCTTAATTCTTTAATGTTTATACTGAGTGGTTTAAAAAAATTTAAGCATTTACGAACACCTATGAAAAAACATTCAGGATTTCAGATAAAAGCGCAAAGCTTGAGGTTTTCTTTGCGGTACTTATGAGGTTTCTAGTGTAGTGGGTTGAGTCGCTATAAACTCGCAAAAATCTGTAAAGAAAATCACCTTTTTTGATACTATTTTATAAACGAAAAGTAAATTTCCATTCATAAAATCGCCGGGATCGACAATGTTGTCCGCGCGTTATCCACGGACTGCCGGGACGTCTAACCTATCGACACTTGTGATTAATTAAATAGAGATAAACCGCACCATAAGTTCCACCGTCAGTCTTTATAATATCATGGTTAACGACATGGCCATGCTGGTGTAAAGCTCTATTCTCATAAAATAAATAAAGGTCGCAATAAATTTTCTGTTGCCGACTTTTCGAGAGTAGATATACTTGGAAGTACAACCCCTAGGTTTAGCCCTAAAGCCTCATGCTCAAATAATGGCGATTTTATCGTATACTTTCACCTCCGATGATTTCACGTGCCTGGGAAGTAAGAAGCTATCCTATTTTCAATCAGAGATGAGATTCTACAAGGTCCGGTATAAATAATTGATGTTTTTTTTTTGGATTTGCTTTAACTTTTGACTAGGAGGTGTCATTTTACGAACGTAATTTGGCTCAAACAAAAAATTAAACAGAATCCACGTGTTTTTGGGAGCAATAACTTTAAAATTTATCTATCACATATAATAAGTTCATTGCATACTTATCTATGACTATATAATCTTCATCTTGATACACGCCAATGATTAAAATGACACTAGCGTTGTATAATAATGACAATTCGTTCAAATAATGGCTTCATTATTTGAACGAACTGTCATCATTATACAACTCTATAAATCATGCTCGCGATATTTATATCCTTAGTTATGTGCTCGTCAAATAATATACTATTATGTATATGTGTTTTATCAACAAACTTGTGTTATAATCACTATCAAAGTTGCTGATTGGATTGCTACACGATAGCCTAAGTTTGCGTCATTTGTCAAGTGTCTCCCGTAGGGATATAGTGCTGTAAATAATTTTCGAAATAAACGTCAAATTTACAGTGAAGCAGTTGGGATTTGGGGCTATTAAATATAATACCACATAAATCATCTGCGGCCCTCTCAAGACAGTATTGGACATACATCATCCTTACAATATATTGATTTTGGCGTCGTTTTCACAATAGTTTTGGATCCGCGTTCCTGTCTGAGTTAAATGTGAATTAATTCTCGTGGTTGACGCGTCGCACAGTGGGGCAAGTACATGTCAAAGGTCAACAAAAAGTAGACGTTGTTGCACAGCAGTAATTTATTTTCGGTTCTCGTTATTTAATAATACATTTCATTAAGTTAAAATAAACTAATAATTACAATAAATTTGTTTTCCTTTGTTCTAAGCTTAACAACTGTTTATAATTAGACAATACATAAACTCAAAAAGAAATTATACTTTCTTTTAAAGTACTATTTTTGTTTTGATTTAAAAATACGTTTTATACACCAAAGAAATCTAGTTTTGACCTAATTAATGTATTTGGGCAATTGATATCAATAGCAGTATAGTGGAGTATCGAGAAGCATTGTAATTTGTCTGTATTTAAATTGGTACTTTAAAAACAACTGTTTGTAAAGTTTTCTCGCCCTACTGTGCGCCGCTTCTAGAACTATTTAGGGCACGCGAATATTACGCAAAGATGTTGAAGTTTTGGCTCATGGCCGACCACACGATTATCTGCATGTGCACGCGTTTACATAACATTCTCAAATAAATGAATTGCTGAAAGTTGGCGAATTTCCTGGGAAAACTTTCAGGAATAAATATAAAAGACGTAATTATACGATAAGGCCAGATTTACGCCGGGTTACTACTTTTTATTGCGCAGAAGAGCTACGTGTTACTACTTTGCGATAACTTTTTAACGCCGTTGGCCGGAAATGTCTTTTTAAGGCGGTGCTAGAAAATGCCCCGTAGTAAAATTAAAGCCGGACAGCACTATCTCTTTTCTTCGCACTTAAATATGTGCCTTCTTGGTTTCGTCGTCGGTGGTCTTATGTGTTTGACCCAGTTGCCCACTGCTGTGGTGCCTTGAAAGCCATTCGACTTATTGACGCACCAAACTCAAACAAAATGAACTAAAGATTATGTTATTGGCTCTAACTTTGCTAATTATGATGTTTGTGCCAAATTGGAATGATAGCTTAAGTTTTAATAAACGAATGTTTGACCAGACCCTGCAAACATAAAAGTTGAGAGGACGTAAAATTTGGAGGACTTTTAAGAATTTAACTGTTATTGCTTTGCTGTCTCTAGGGAATATTAAATATTTATTCCGGACGGACATAATGGTAAATGTCGAAATGATATTCCTGTACTTTTATTAAACATTAACACATATTGACCGTTACAGTTATTCAGTATCACCTTTTTTTAAATGCACAAAAAAACTATACAGTAAAACCGCAAAGCTTTAGGTTTTTATGAGATTATTTTGAAGTTTGTAGAACATTGGGTATAAATGAATAGTTATAGAATAGAATATAAGTAAAATGAAGATAATATAAATACATAAATATTCCATTGATACAAATTCTACAGTCTTCAGCAAAAAAGCTGAAGTATTGTTCCAAGGAAGTAAAACAACTAATTCTTAATGTCAGAAATTTCTTTCTCAATTAACTATAGCACAGCTATTGTATCTGTCAAAATACACCATCAAGAGAAGGTACCTCTTTTAGAATTTATAGCAAAAAATCAGATGCAGTTGCGAGTTTAATGCAATTGAATTAATCTAGACATACGTAAAAAATAAAGTTTCAAAAAGCTACAAGACACTTGAAATTAAAGATATGTTACATTTATGCAACGACGCACTGTATCAAAAGAGATATGGCAAGATTGTGTTGTATAATATCAACAACTAATTTTTGGTAGAAATAATATTGCGAAGTAATAATAAATCACACAACAGAATATGTATACAATTCCACAAATAAAGAAAAAAATGACGTACGTGTAGAAATCACTGTATTTAATTTTTTTTTGTTCAGCCGTTTCACAGTTAGGGGCCTTGAAACACAGGGCTTAATACTTTTGCAACCGATAGTAGTTGTGTGTCTCTGAGTTTTTTGTGGTCTCCAATACTGATCGGAAAAGATTTGTTACGAATCCCGATGTCGTACAATTTCTCTCACCTACATATCTAACACTACGTAAACATCGTAAACTCTAATGCGCAGCGGTGTTGTCGCTTGTTACGTGAGTTATGGATGACCCGTTCGAGAAAAGAACATCCTATATGGAAAAGCAATAGGTACTATTGTTGTATAGGTTGTCGCCACTATAAATACAAAGTAAATTTATGGAACACTACGTATATTATTGCAGTTTTTGATCAAGATTTTTATCCTAACTATTATGACATCAACTCGTATTAGGCTATTGCCAACTTTTTCTGAAATATTGTGAAATTAGTGCCAAAAAAGGGCATTTTTACACAAAATCATTATGAGGTACCATCGACAGCTACAATGTTAGTTATTAAACATCAAATTGAACATTTATAATTCATGCACAATAATTCATAAATTAATATAAACCTTGAACCACTATAAACAATTTAATGTCTTTGATAACTATTGTTTTGGATAGTATTAGTCTAAGATTTCTTAAACATTTTTGGCTTTTACCTATGGAAACTGGGTGGTGGATGACCCTTTAACGAAAAAACCGTTAATAAAAGCAATAATATTGTCGTATCATGCAAAAAACTAATAGTTACGTTTTTGGTGGAGTCGCCGGGAATCGAAACTAAATTTCGACCTTTACCTGTAGTCTTTACCTTTTATCCTAACCCTACAAGGTCGTAATACATTTTTAGTTAATTTACCAACTCCGCTTCGTATAAATTACGTAAAATTATAGCGTTTCGATTGTCGAGCGGCACGCCCAAAGGGAATTTCAGCGACGGCCTACGGCCAAGTTAAGTGACACGGCAGAGTTTACACAAAGTAACATGAATTATTATAATTTTACGCAGTTTTAATCCCAGGTGCGCCCGGCGCTCGGCAGTATTAAGTTCCGACCGTAAATTATGTTTCATTCATTAACTCAAGTGGGGGAGGGGGGAGCTTCCACCCCCACCCCTAGTCGGGGCACATAGTTCTCCATGCCACTGTTTACGTATTATGTATATCGCAGTACCATGTTGGACGCTTGTTATTCCGGAATTTGTGGAATTATTCGTTCGTTTGTAGAGCTTTTCGGAGGTAAAGCGCTTATGAAACTGTTTCAGAAGGAAAATATCCAAACAAATATTTCAAACGATGTTGTTTTCCTAATAAGTAAGGTATGTTATGTAATGTGGTAATGAATAAAAAAAAGCTGAATAACGTCAAAAGTTAAATGCATAGTACCTTTTTTTCAGTGGGTGGTGTATTAAATTTTTGTGGGTTTGCCTGAAGGCGTATACTGTGAAGTTTTCTGCCCCTACTAAATATTTAATGATCTATGAAGGGCCCTTACACATGGGCTTTGTAATTTCTGCTATAACTTTTGAGTATTGTAGCTTTTAAAGTGCGATACTATAGCTAGATTAAGAAGGGTGTGGTGCTTAACCAGGATTAGTTCGGAACCATCTAATTTAGGACCGTGTTTGGGTCGAACGCCGTGAGTTGCCTCCCGATAGCAAATTGATTGTACTGCTATTGTTTGATTGTTTTCCTGTAGCGTTTTTGTGATTTATTCCTTAAAACTCACAATTTTTGAGGTGTGCATATTATAGCTGAGATATGAGCTCGGATATTTGAGAAGCTTTGAGCTTATGCATTACTTACTAATGTATTGTTTTGTATCATCTTTTTCTATCACGTAAAAAAGACATTTTCAAATTAAGAACTTCCAGGCCAACGAGATTGAAAAACAAGTTTCGTCAGTTTCCAAACAACTGTTAAAACCACAATTAAAAAAAATATCAATAAGCTTTTGAGTGTAGATGTCATAATAACAGAAATATCTGAATCTGAAGTAATAATTTGTGAAATTTCTCTGGGTTTTGAGAATTTCAATTAAAAGAAAAACATTCTAATGAACACTTATACTGGTTAACTGGTTAACTGGTTAACACTTATACAATATTAAACTTCAAATTTAAAATTAATTTAACAGTTAATATTGTATTGTACCTACATAAGATTGTATCTTACACAAATTTGTAATATTCATCGTTTCAAGCCTTAGTTAACTAATATTTATAATTAGTCTGTTACACCTATTTGACATTTGTACAATGTAAACTAAGAAGCAACACTTTTTTGTTGGTGAAGTAATCTAGAAAATAATATGACATTGTAAAAATTTTTGGTGTCGAGATTGCTAAACTACACAAAAAATGTTGTTATTCTGTTATTCTTTTTGGAACACAGACATGTGCCCTGTATCGAGTGCTAAATCAGTAAAAAGAAAATTTTGCAAAACGGTTGTTTTCAGTTTGAAAGAACTGGAAACGAATATATAAATATGTTTACTTCTTATTGTCCGTGGTTTTGGTGCAATTCACAGCATTGTTTTAAAGTTTTTGTTAAAGCTGCTAGAATTATCCTCAAATCCGAAGTCAAACCAACAAAAATGTCAACTCTAAGTGACGCGCTAAAATCAAAAAACTTGTTTTTCTTATATAAAAAACTCGAAGCCCACGTTTATATTTTTTACATATTTTTGAAATCTTTTTTTGCATTGCTAGCAAAGGCAATACAAAAATGTTTGTAAAGCCTTCTCTAAACTTTTCCTAGCCTTTCCCAGCGGTTACGAAACGGTTGCCAAACCCTTATACCAATTTTCCATACACTTTCATCACCAAATAAACAATTTCCGTTTCATTTTGACAACATTTGACACACAACTTTCGAATGCACATTCTACCCACCCGTTCTCCGTTCATATTCGGCGTGCCGGGCGGCCCAGTGCCGTTGTTGCTGTTCCTTCCGGCTCCCATCCCGCCTCCGCCCGTAACATTAACAAGGGTCGTTACCAGGCCGGCGACTCTCACCGCCTCTACGTTGGCTTTCGTCAAGTCTCTGTGGAGCTTTCGCAAGTGGAATAGCGTCAAGAGGACACACACTATATTTACCGCGATCCAGAGCGCGTTCAGTATGTAGTGCCTCAATGGGCCGTGAATCAAAGGGCAGGAGGGCGCCCGGTGACCCGCTTCCCCCGGGGCGGCGAGCGCTCCTGAAACAAACAAACAAACGAACGGAATTAGGGAATTAGTGTGGTGCCCATTGTTTCGAATGGTGTCATGGTGGCGAGTTATCGGTCGGCGATCTATCCTTTCCTTTGTGGGGTTTTAGCTATTAATAACTGGCGGACTGCACTATGCAGTCGGCCAGTTGGGTAGATAGTTCTGTTATCGGCGGTTATCGTTTCTGTTATATGCACCGTGCGAATGAAATACGAGAGTTTTGCGATGATCCCCGATTTATGGGGTGAATTATGGGTCTATTAAAAGGGCAATCGAGGGCCGATTTATTAATGGAGTGCGAGTCTGGGGTATTGTGTATATACGTATGGTGATAAGCCCTGTAGATCTGATGGGAATATTGATTTTTGCCTTCTGGTGTACGAATTTTTATTAGAGTATTGATAGTAGATAAGCTATATGGGTTCTGGGTCAGTTTTACGTGTTATTTTAGATGGGGGTATAAATTTACTTACTCTAGCTTTTTAACCCATTGCAACGCACCTTCTTCTCTGGTGCGGTGAAGAAGCGTTACACAATAAATATGTCAATATTTAACCCTGTATTAGGTAGCTCATAGGTCCTGGGTTCGTCGTGAATAAAATACGGTAAATTAATAAAATAAATGTATTCTGTACTACTAATTATTTACATACACAAAGAAAACACCATAGACAAGAAATATCGGTTTACGGGCATGTTATTTTTATTCGGGGATTAGTTATTTCCGATTCGGTGACGGCGGAATTCGACAATACTTAATAACATATCTGAAAAAATAGCATATATCTGGAAAAAATACGTCGCCAACAAAGGCCAGCAGGGGTAAGCAGGTCGATGTATTATCAACAGCATGCAAGGGGCCATCGGACAATACCTTGAGTTCTCTCGCCAGCATGCAAAGGGCCAGCAGAAAGGACTCCGAGCTCTTTCACCAGCATGCAAGGGGTCAGCAGAAATTGTTCTAATTTTAGCTTCTGTAATGCTTATAAAATTCTGTAGAAAAAGAGTGTATTCCACTTTTCGTTAATGGAGTGATTCTCAAACTGCAAACGCTCCAATAACTGATCTTTCAACCATGTACGCACTTTTGTACATTTGTAGCTCATTTGACCAAAATGTATTTTTTAACGACGTAATAGATATAATCAAATTCACTTCCCGACGTAAAAAAAGTTGTGATCTTTTGTTTCTTAAAGTAAAATTATTATTTTGATGGAACTCGTAAAACATAATCGCGTTATTTTTTGACAAAGCACCTAAAATTACTCTTCAGGCGCTCCGGCATTTCCAAATCGCAATTTTCCGTGCGAGATGACGGAATATACATTTTTACCGTGAAGTTTGTTATCAGGCGCTTCACATATTCAATTTCAGACAGTGTGTTAAATCTCCGCTGGCGCAGATGACTCACTTACAGTTTAGTTGCAGTGAAAAATGTCGAGTTTGGCAAAATGAGACCGTGACGTCCTTCAACTTTAATCCTATTTTTGGCGCCGGTATTTTTTGTATTTTAATGAAACGCTGCCAGGAGATTACCGTGACACGAAACAAATTACTTTTTTTCCGTGTCCTGAGATGGAAATGCGCTGATTTCGCAACTTGTCACGCTTAGCTCTTATTTTAATTCGTGTACCCGCAGAGGCTCTTACCAGCTTAAGATGTTGGTTTATCAAGAGATTTTCCTAATGACCAACAACATTTATCTAACCAAAAACAAACAAAATCGATAAAGCAGGTCTGTATTTTTTTCGGTATAATTAAACATTAAAATTATATGAAGTATTTTTTCTATGCCAAACAAACTATTATATGAGTTTGGGCTCTTTTTCTGCGGGTTTCTATGGGCGATTTTTTTTAAAGAAGGTCAAAATTCGGGGCCCTTCATGAAGCTTAAAGCCGAAATTGGTAATTTTACTTGGAATGCGTGTTTTCTGGGGATTTTAAGCAATAAACTAGATTTGACAACGGCGGCAAGTCTTCTGCGCATGCTGTCTAGCGTTTTGGGTCAGAAGTAGAAGCGCCCATACCATCCCCATACCCCCGGGAAGATTTTATGTGAACAACCCATGATCCACTTACACCGGTCTGCTAACGCGCATCAGCCACGCCTACAAGTGACGTCAATACGAGAAGGAAGCGGAAGCAACATATTAATATGTTGTTTTCACGTTCAAACTTTTTTGACAATTAAACCATTGGCATGGTTTGTCAACTTATTAACCAATAACACTTACAAAAGTCAAAAACTTACATATGTGTTTGGTTGGCTAGGTGTCCGTATCATCATTCTTCTCGCAGTGACGTCATCCGCAGATATGAGACACGAACTGAGCAGACCGGTGTAAGTGGATCGTGGAACAAGCAGACCGGTGTAAGTGGATCGTGGAACAACCGAAAATATTTTCCTCGTGCGACACGTCGTTTTTATCGTTTATTTTACCAAGCCCGAGTATTTCGTACGACGCGAAGCGGTAGTATAATGCAATCTGAACGTACCTGACAGGAACGTCGGACCCAAATTGATGGTTATTGACGCGAACCATATCATGAACGTGCCGAAGAGCACGCACTGCGGGGAATCCATGAGGAGCGGGACGTCCGTATACTCGGAGTCGTCGCTTTCGTCGTCCGGAAACACCGGGGAATCATTAAGAACTGTCGTGAGCATATTAACGGTCGCCACGGTGACTAGAAGCAAAAAGGCCGTCTCCACCAGGGAACATTTGTGCACCGGCTGGCAGTGCAATATGGACATTCCTAGTGGCAGTAGCAATGCTGCTCTGGCGCAATCCACGACTCCTTGATGAAATAAGAGTCCTTGCGACCAGCTGTAAAACGAATATTGCAATTAGTTTCGCATAACAACGTTCTAACAAGTTTAATTTTAATTGCGACCGCCGGAAGAGGAATGACGAGGTTTCTATGTGGGAATAAGAGTTGGGAAAATGATCGTGAATTTTAAGATAAATGAGAAATTTTAAGGTTTTTAGAGGAATTAGTCAAACGATCTGTTTAATTCTTTATTTTTAATAAGATGCCAAGATGGGTACAATAAAAGCTACAATAGAAGGTTTTGCACAACGTGGAGCTTTATGCCTGCGATGGATTGTAATCCCTGTAATTTATTTTGGGGTTGTCCTCCTTATGTTTCATTCATTGGTCTTTTTGTTCGATATTCTCCTAGAAATAATTTTTCAGGTTAATTAAAATTTGATCATTTTAAATTTGTATGTTACGCTTTTCCTCTTATATACTATATCATAAGGCTTGCCATAAGCCTGCCTCAAAACTAACTTCTTTGGAATTGAAATCTAGGTTTTGTCTGGTATCATTGGATAGATATTTTAAAAAGAAGCAACTTTGTTTTATAAATACGTGACATCAAATTGTAATAAAAGTTTGTAAACCTGCTAATTATACATCTTTGTTTTCCATAAAAACAGTACTGAGATTTGATGCAGTCTATACAACAATAAACATAAAAAAAGTTGGTAAAATTTTACTTGCATAAGTACCTAATTTAGAAAATTTAAATATGCCGAGGCTCCTCCGCCAAAATGGTCGCCCGCTTCGAACGTGCACGTAGCATCTGAGTAGCGAGTAATTTGATCGCAGCGCCCCCTACCCGTCAGGTCGACACTGTTAATCCGACACACCAAACTAATTTAATATCTCTGCTACGTCTGTGTCTGTCGTTAGTTCGCAACCGCGTTACTACCATGTAGTTAGTTGGCGATATCTCGCCGTTATCTTGATGCTATTACGGTTTTAATGTCGCATTTCACCGCTCGCGAAATGGACTACTCGATGTCACCGGATGCAGGTTACGTATTAAAAAAAGACTAAAAGAAATTAATGAATTTGCTTGTAATGACATTTCATCTACTGAGAATTACATCATATTTCAACTAAATTGCCGCAGGTCAGAATTGTTTATCAAAAAAAAAAAAAAAACTGCCTCTGCCTGGATTTGAACCAAGAGTCCCACGTATTCCGGTTCGCCCGCTGTAACGTAATCGTCGCTGACGTTTACTTTTGTTGAAAATACCTGAAACCTTTTGATTGAAATAAAAGTATTGTTACTGTGTGAATACTAGGGTGGAAGTTTCTACCATGAATTTTGAAGGGGGGGGGGAGGAGTACCACAATCGATTTGAAGTTTGAAAACGTCAGATAATGTTCTGTAGTTTTACGTATAACTCTAGTTTAACCAGTATAAACGATAATGTTATGGTTATTATGTAAAAGTATGATACTTTGGTTGTCTAATAGCAATATTTACGTAAATTTTAATAATTAATTCACTTAAATAATTAATTCAATTAGGTTAGAACAAAACATGTAAAAGGATGTTTACCATGTCGCCACCACATTTACTAAATTATTTTACGTTCTCTGTTCGAATTAAAAGAGACAAAATTAAAACAAAATTATCTATGGATACAATTAACAAAAATCATTATAACCAAAGAATAAGTGAATTTGGATTTTTTACAAACTGTGTAATGAAAAAAAAAAACAAAAATAATATAATTAATTTCGTTGTAGTGAAATTTTATCTACTGTGTATTACATCATATCTCAACTAAATTGAAATTAGTTCTGACTGTATTTATAAAAAAAAGTCCCTGCCTGGATTCGAACCATAACCCCACGTATTGCGGTTCACCCACTATAACGTAATCGGCGATGATTCGAAAAAGTTTTCTAATCTTCCATTATTAAACCCAACAAGTGCGATGATTATCCACTACGGCTCTAGCAGAGGGTGCGAAAAAAGAAAGGCGATGATCGAGAAAAATAGAAAACTTTTAGCGATTTAATGAAATAGATTTTGCTGCAAGTGACGGGCGGCGCGTAGTAAGCTTCGGCCGGTAATGCGAAAACTTGCCGTAGGCGGCGCGCCGGTCGTATAGATTCTCGTACGAGGCGCTCTGGATATCGGCCTCTTTTTTTTTTCTTTTGAAATTCTCCGCTGACATTTACGATGCCGTAAAATTTATTGTTTCGAAATCTGTTCGGAGGGATCGGCAGCGATGTTAAAAACTGTCACCCGTATGCCGAACGAGATTATGAGATTTAGAGGTGGCAATAGATTCACCGTACTATCGACGCGCGTTTAACCCATTTTCATGTGCTGACACATATTCAACGGACCAGATGCAAAACCTCCCAATCGGTGAATAAAACTGAACGTACTTTGCGAGATAAATCATAGATATCGGACGTTTTGATGAAGGTGCGACATCTTTTTTTCCTCTCGTATTCATACCAGAGAATGAGATTACAGGACGAGATTGTGATAAAAAACGTGTTGTTTTGAAACGTCTCGTGTTTGATTCCACCTCCACCAAAAACTAAGGAAAATGTGTTTTATTCGTTGTTTCTTTTTTGCTGTTAAGGTAAGCGTCCCAAATTCAGGCACTGTTTAAATTCCGACATATTTCTGTTTAGTTAGATAAAATAAGAAACTACGACCCTTTTGTCGTCTACAAAACTTTCTTCCGGAATAGGAATATCATAAGTATAAGTGTGTTTCTTTTTTTTCGTCATAAAATCAAAATTCTCCCTTAAATGCTCCCTAAGTTAAGCACAACAAACATAATTCAATTTAACAACACTGGAAACACTAAAAATATTATACCCAACAACTATAGCTATAGTTCAGCCACGCCGCTATATATTTTCATAGGCCCAGCCCATATTTCATGAACGTAGTGCCATATATCTTCTAATTCTCGCGAACTTGTTAGAGTTTAAGTGATACGTAAGGCATATACCATAAAAACTGTATCTGTCGTACACAAAAAGCACCAACGGTAATTTACGACATTAGAACGGAATGATAAACGACGCTGCAGTTCGATTCAACAGCATTATACGTCGGCATTTGTTTCGTTAACTGTCACATTTGATATATACCCTCGCGTCAAAAATCAGACGGATTAAGGGGGGAACCTGGTTTATAAGACGAAAATTTTCCATTTTTTTTTTATTTTCTTAATCTACAGTTAAACTATTTAAGAATATATTCCCGAAGTTTCCGAGCCTAATTCCATGTATTTAAAAAGTTATAGAACAAATGGTGAGTCAGCGCGCGGAAGTATTCAAACACTCAGCCGCAACGGGCTACGCGCACTCTCCACCGCGCTCTGACGCACCGCGCTCTGACGCGCATGGCTATACTACTTTAGTTACAAGTTCCAACAGGAACTGCATTTGTTTTGGTTGGAGGCGTTTATGGTGCAATCGGTCAGTCTTGTTCTGATTTTCAAGGAGTAAACAGTTTCTATACTTAGCAAATACTAGACATATTAGTTTTAAATATGTATCCAAAAGGCTCAAAAGGTTCTTCACGGCGTTCTTCGAAACCTCCGAAAAGAAGATTTCATGGCAACCAATATTCCAAAACTAGTGATTCATTAGACGAGAGCATCAGTGCAAAAAAATTAGGTACAGCGAGTACTGATAATATTATTGTGAATCCATTACATTGCTATAGAATCATAGAATTTCTGACGGTTTTTGGTGCGCTCGCGGAAATTGTCATTTGTAAAGTGTGTAAACAAACCGTAAAATTCGAAGAGTGCGGACAGAGAGGCTTAGGTTTTAAAATTGTAGTTTCGTGTAACTGCGGACACAGAGAAATTATGTCAGGACCACTGATTAATAATGGATATGAGATAAATCGACGGATTGTATTTACTATGAGATTACTTGGTATTGGACGAGAAGGCATAAACATTTTTTGTGGTTTGATGGACATCTGCCAAGGCATATCAATCTCAACGTACGATTTGATTGTCAGACATATACATACAGCGGCGTCTTCAATGTTTGAAACCATTACAAAAAAAGCTGTTGAAGAAGAAAAAGAGTTAAATGTACAACAGGGAAGATATTCAACAGATTTAAAAGTATCAGGAGACGGTTCATGGAAAAAGCGAGGCTTTAGTTCTTTATACGGCATAGCAACACTAATCGGCTATTATAGTGGAAAAGTTGTTGATCTCGTCGTTAAAAGTTCCTACTGTCAAGCTTGTGTATTCTGGAGTAAGAAAAAGAATACTGATGAATATGTCGAATGGTACGAGCAGCATGAAGATATGTGCTCTGCAAATCATGAAGGTTCCGCTGGGAAAATGGAGGTAGACGCAATCAACGAAATGTTTTCGTCGTCTGAGGAGAAATTCGGTGTGAGATATGTAGACTACATTGGAGATGGCGACTCCAAAACTTATAAGTCCATTTTAACTTTGAATCCGTATGGCGAAGATTGCGTAGTCAGAAAAAGTGAGTGCGTCGGACATGTTCAGAAGCGGATGGGGACGCGACTTCGAAATATTAAAAAAAAGGAAAAGCTTGGTGGCAAGGGGAGATTGACCGATCTTGTCATAAAAAAATTAACCACTTACTACGGTTTAGCTATTAGACGAAATGTAGATTCTGTAGGTGATATGAAGAAAAGCATAATGGCAACACTGTACCACTATAGCTCGACAGATGAAAAGCCGAACCATGGAAATTGTCCTGCCGGCACCGACAGTTGGTGCGAGTGGCGGAAACGTGAAGCCGCCGATCAACTCGTCAAGTATAAACACCCTGCTCCAGTAATAAAGCCTGATATTGAGAAACACCTTACTTCCATCTATGAAGATCTCTCCAATGAAGATCTGTTGACTAGGTGTTTAGGTGGACACACACAAAATTCAAACGAATCCTTCAATTCGACTGTGTGGAGAATCGCACCCAAACATCTCAATTCGGGCTTTAAAATTGTTCAAATTGCTGCATATTTGGCTAATGGCATCTATAATGAAGGCTACACTGCTATTTTATTAACAATGCAGCTATTAGAACTCAAAATCGGCCAGCAGTGCAAAATATTTGCTGATAATTACGATGCGCAGAGAGTTACGAGAGGCGAGCGGCGCCGAAGCAGCACGACCAAGGAGGCTCGCACAGCTCGTAGACTTGAGCAAATGCAGCAGAACGAGTTTTACGAAGAAGCAGAAGGCTTGCAGTACGGCCCTGGAATAGCTGATTAGGAATAAATTGCGGTAAGTTAGTTAAAAAGTACATATTTTGTGCAACAAAATTTAAACGCGTATATCTCAAGATATTATTTTTGTACTTTCTTAAAATCGGCGGGAAATATAGAGGAAAAACTAATTGACCAATCAATTTGATTCAAAGTGCGTTAGCTAGAGAATAAAAAAACATTCTATGCGCCCCTAAAAAATTGGTAAAAATATTGATTAAAATAACTGTTATGGCATAGAAGCGGAGGATATTTTTTATCAGAAATGGACTGCTTTTTGTTCAAGTGCTATAATTTTTGTATTTTACGGTATTTTAACTATGTTATTGGTTCACATAAAATAAAAAATTATGATAATTAATAATCTTTTTGTTTTTCTACTTTCAGAACAAAATTGCGGCCTATATTTTTCACGCCGAATAGCCCCTCGGTTTGCGAAGCGCTCTGATTAGATATACATAACGGGCGCCATTTTGCAATTATTTTACAGTTAACATTTTTTGTTTACATCTTTAAATATGTAATTATATATTATAATAGATTTAGAAACTTTTATTGTAGTATTGTAGATTAAAAATTAATCATAAAAATGTAATTATTTTAGTCTCCTAAACCAGGTTCCCCCCTTAATATTTTATCCAGTCCTGTCATGCTGTACCTTTTCTAATACGGTCTATCCCACTTCTGATGTTTGATACGTTCAAGCTCTTGCGACCAGCGTCATTCAAGACAATTAAAATACATATTTATGAAGTGCCCTACTTCAAATGTGCTCGATGTGCTTGTTAGACATTGTTAGGATGAAACGAAAACTGTATAATAGTACCCAAACACGTAGCTTTGTGTTAAATTGAATGCGGCTCGAAATATTTCGTATGTAAATCCAGCGCGATATGACATGTAATGCACGACGGACATATGTAGTACGTAGCCGTAATAATTTGGGCCATGGGTAATTTAATCGGATACAGAGACCATAAACTCCGATACCGACCGGGTAGGATGCATAATTGTGGCGAGATACGGCGTCATATAGGGTAATCACAGCGTTATGCCGATGATAATACTGTTTTGAATTGTTAGGGGGCAAAGCCGAGCGGTACTTTTTTAAAGCTTGTCCCGAACAAAGGATAACAAACACACTTTATCCAACTACCTCGCTTTGCAAATTGGTTATAACCTTAATTTCGGATACTGTAACATACTCAAATTAGGTGGAAGTGATAGTAGGTACGAGGACGATATGGCTGACCTTGTTTCGCCTTGAACTGGTGCGTGAGCGGTTCCTACTCTCTTATTAGAGGTGAACTGGACTTATACAGTTTTCTCGGCTCGGTCATCATGATATTCAAAGAATCAGACCTAAAAAACGTGCGGTAATTTTAGCGCATTAAAAACAGTAACCGCCTCTTTTAAACCATCAGCCATATCGTCCTAGTACCTACTAATGATATTAATCGGTAAAAAGTTACATTACTGTAGAGGGGAATGTATATTTTTTTGTAGAAAGCACGACCTAAAGGCCGTTGTTAAAGCTCGTATCGGAGGGTTTGAAATATCTACCATCCCGCTTGACAAGAAAACTGTTTTGCATATTACATTTACAGTAACACGGCGATTATCTCGGGACGGTCTCATGGGTTGGATTTTCCGTACTCTAACAAGGCCCTAGCGATTATACATGGTATTACAAACGGAAATTCAGTTCGTGCGGACGACAACCGCAACTGTTAGGTAATAACTTCAAGCAGTACCAAGGTATTGCGCCTCATGTTGATGTATAAAACTATCCAAACTTTTCATCGGAATATTTATGTAGTCTTGTTATTTTATTTGTTGGTTTCTGATTGAAAGTACGTTAAAAAAGCTTCTTTACAGCTCTTTGCTGTACACTTAAATATGATCTTACATAAATGAGCCTTCTGAGCCCACTATGTTTACCTTTCAACATCAGTGCTGCTTAAATCAACAAATACGATGTTTATTTTTACCGTAAGTACGGGCCATGAGTCTCAGTTTTTACTCAGATTAAACCTTAGGCATTTCTTGTTATGCACACCAAATGTTATAAGAATTCATCTAAAGATGACAAAGTTACAGAATTTTGTCCCCGAAAGGCTATTTTTGTCCCACTCTTTGTCGAAGGGAGGAGCAGTCAATATTATCGAAACGAGAGATGGTACTTCTCTCGTGCGAGGTCACATATTCTTCTAAAACTAGCATCTTGTCAATACAATAGTCTATCTAGATATTTTCTAGATTAAACTTAAATATAATATAGTGAATTCGTAAGAAATGTTGAACACGAAAACAATTTCTTGTACCTACAAAAACGTATTCTTTCTTGGACAAAATGCAACGCTATTTAAATATTTCACTTAAAATTTATAAAATTCCATGCGAGAGATATTCTATTGGCGTAGATATCGAAATAGTTTTTGTCAAGTGCCGAGAACTCGAAGCGCGTTTTTCGTCAAATTGTGTTCTCGACTGGAAATCTTGCAAACCACATGTCCGGTACGACGCACTGTGTTTTTGTAATCTTCGCCTCGCCGGTTCTGCTCAAAATATGGTCCCGTCACGTAGTTGTTTACGTTGAATATATGCGGGATTTATTATTTGAAATAATAACTACTCCAGTCATTCTAGATGTTTGCTGTAGAGTGTATTAATAACATCAAATGCCGTCGACACTGATATAATTCGGATAGCTTATGGTTCCCGGAGTAACATATTAAAATAGTTGGAATCATCATCACTAATAAAAAAAATATAATTAATGGAAAACCGTTGAAAAATTGTGCCTTTAATTCCTTCATTCCTCGTATCTAACTCACTTAATCGCAAAAATTAAAATATTACATTGTGCCGTATAAAATTTATGATCAAAATGAGTTAGGAACGTATACGTGAAAATGAGCGGGTAATTTAGTATAATTGATTGAACAAATTTTTAGCTCTCCCGCGTCAACCGATCGCTTGAAATTAGAACGGACCTTTCTAATCTCTACCGACAATTTTGCAGTAAAATCTCTATATCTTTTTTTGTGTTCTATAGTAAAAATAGCAAGTGGTATACCATTTTAAAAACTACACTAAGTGGGCAATCTTTTAAAATAATTCGATAAATTATTCGTGTATTTTTCGTTTAGATATGGACAGTCAAAGTTTCGAAATTTCCTTGCGCTGAATATGAATTCGTGCTCAAAAGGATTATCTTCATTTTGCATAAAAATTTGCCAACTTTGGACAAATAATTTTGGCTTTTCTGTAACGATACCTCAACTATGACGTAAACTTACAAGAAAAAATTTATGTCAATTTCAAATGAAAATATTTCTGTGTAAGAATAATTATTGACGGCCCTAAAAGAAAACGTGATTTTATGTATGTATCCACTAATTAATATTCATAGGAAATTGGGTTACTCAAATGTACCAGTAATTGGAATCACAAACTTCATCAAACTTGGCTGCTGCCATCCGTTTAATATTCAAGATCCCTATCGTTGAATAAACGAAATTTATTTCCAATTAATCAAAGCGAATTCGCCGTCTCTCAGCTGCCTTCCCTGGAAACGGGACGAATATTCAACCGCCGCGCGGCTGCTGGAAACCACTAAAAGTTTCATTGTTAATCCACTTGACACATTTCTCTGGGCCAGTATTTTTCGATAAACTTTCGATAAAGTTATAAGAATTGATCGTCCGCTCCGTTTAAAATAGAGTACTACCGCAGCTTTCAGATAGAGCTTTAAACTTTCAAATTTATACATGAATGCATTGTCGTCCGAATACAGTTTACTTAAGAATGAGTTTTCGGTATATCTACTTCGTTTGGGTTGCCTGTTTTCGGTTTTGTCGCTTAGATAATTTAGGAGATTTAAAATACCACGACGATTTACTCAATTACTGTCCGCTATAAAAGTATTCAGCCCTGTGTTTGAAGGCGCATAACTCCAGAATAGGAAAGAATCTCGACACTTCAAAAAGCTATTTCGATTTCCACGCCTATAGAATATGCTTCACATGGAATTTTATGAATTTTAGGTAAAATATTCGAACATTTCTTACGAATTCATTATATTATATTTAAGTTTAATCTAGAAAATATCTATTTTATTGAAGTAATTCACGATGCGCTTATTTTGCAGTAAAATAGCAATATCTTTTTTTTTCTATAGTAAACATAGCAACAGTTATACTATTTTAAAACTACACTAAATGGACAATCTTTCAAAATGACTGGCCAGGTTATCTTGGTATTTTTCGTTTAGATATGACGACTCAACGGAGGCAACTTATCTTTGAAAAACTCATCGTGTTAAACACCAAAAAACACAAACAAACCCAGATAATCACACCTAAACAAACGCGCAGATGTTCAGTAACGCGTATTAAACAAGCAAGTTATTCGGAGATAGAGATAAGAAGTAATGGACCAAACGGGGAGTCCTGCTCTTTTGTGAGATGTAATAAATTGTGGGCGCTTCTCTCCCTTTTGTGATAATAATTAAGTTAACCGGCCGGCCCTCAGGGCAACGTCAGGCAAGTCATCGGCGATAGATGACCCACATTTATTCCTTCGGTTATTCTCTAACAGAAACAAGTGGCGCCGCAATTTTTGCCAATCTATTTAAGCGGCCGGCCCAAATTAAGAAAAGCACGGCCCCTGGCGGCCGACGACGTTATTAAGACGTACGATCGCCATTCCTAATTTCTGCTGTACGTCCTCGCGAATTATGCTTAAACTCTGCCGAGCGGTTAAAGTTAAACTCTAGCAAAAGATGGTATCTGAAAATTTTGCGACGGGATGATGCTCTTAATGATATTACCCCGGCTTGCGTTGGTTCAGCAGGTAAGTTAGCGAGTAATCGTATTGCTCTTACACTCTCCAAAGTTAGTTTTTTTTTGGTGACTGTAAAGATAAACGACCTCGATAAAAGAGACGAGTTTTTTTTACACGAATTCTTGGAAATGATGAGAAATTATTTATCTGGGTAGAAGCTGGGTTTTCTGCGACAACGGTTGATCTTTATATCACGTGATACGATATATTTTCGTTTGGGAAAGCCGGATTTCCCTCTAGAAGGACAAAGGATTTGAGGCGAAACTATTGTATATGACCCTAAAGTTACCGAAGGAATACCGTGGGCGTTTTGTGAAAATCTACATTCTCGACTGAAGTTATTCACAACCTGAAATGCATTTTCCAAAAGTTTTTAAAATAGATGATTATCTGCGTAATTCTGCTACTAAAAGGCGCATAGAAAACAACCTTGGTTTTCTCTGCGAAGATATAACTGATGTTTTCCTTTATATCTTTTTATTTCGAATCTGTAAACAGAAAATCTCAATTACGTTGTATTTGCAAATATTGCTTTTAGCACTACTAGTTGCTGTAGTCATGCAAGTAGCCTAATTTTTTTTTAACAAATAACCTCTAAAAATATTCGCAAAAACGGTCATTTTAACCTCAGTTGGAGGTACCAACTCACCCCTTAAGATATTATTACAAGATATGACCTTAATTTCCATATTTATATTTAAAGGAGTAATGGGGACAATTTCAGATAATACAAATTTATCGTTTACTTTTTAAACGTTTATCTTCCGAGCACAACGCAGAGGGCGAACACTTACCATAAAAAACTATTTTTAAAAGAAAATATTTAAGTACAGCTATAACCATTTATCAAGAATTTATTTTGTAGAATGGAATATGGAATATATTCAAGCATACACATCAACTTAGTTATTAGATTATTTGAAGTTTGGCATTCTGGTTACTCAGCAATGATACAGCATTTTATTCCCTAGTGGAGAAGCAAATCTGGCCAACGAGAGTATAGGCAAGCCTGTTTCCACGAACTATAAAACTTATATCCGTCAATATTCGAAGGATAGTTATTCCTTTCCTGTTAATCAATGTCAAAAAATATAATCTATCTAAAAAAATCAAAATTAAATTTTTAATCAATCAAAACATTTATTTTTTAAAATCCGAAAACTATGTAATAAACTTCTCGTCTCGGCTACCAGACGATCATAAATCGCCTCGTCCTTGCTGGAGGATAATTTATCAGGATTAGTTGGGCATTAACTCGGTTATGAAATATTGAATTCCTGCGAGACAGGACGGGCGTATACGGTGGCGCGATAGATTACCGCGGTTACGCTAAATTGTGCCTGACGTGTACATATGTCCTCCTAATATCCGGCCTGTTGTCTATAGCTGACCGCAGACGGCAAAATTGACTGTGTGCCGACAGTCCGGACGAAGTTCTTAATTAAATTACTGAAAGCTCTCCGCGTTCCCATCTGCGGCGCGAGAGCATCCAATGCGAGATAATGAAAACGTGCCTTCGAGAAGATTGAATAAATTTTGAAGTTGTAAAAATTTCTTAAAGAAATAATAACCTGGCTCCGCCACCAAATTTAACAAAGTTAAGATTAGCACGGTTTTGAAGGTTGCTTGGCCAGTATTGAGTTGTTTACGTCAAAATAAGGTGTCTTAAATAAAACTGGAGGCAATTGAGAACTAGATTTGAATATATTGTTTATCTGTTGTTGGATGAAATTATTTATTATTTATTATTGTTACCTATTATTAGTTAATTATTAAATTAAATTCTGAACAAAATGAACAAGTTCTTGCATTCATCAATATTAATTGCTATTTTAGTATGTTCAAATATTAATAGTAGTTCAAATAAATTACTGAAAGTTATCCTTATTTTTCAACTTTAAATTTTTTTTTTAGTAGAACCCTTTCAGTTTGTATAAATAAATTAACCTTTCTATTTGGTTTTACTACAATAAATTTACATACCTCCCTTATTTACTTAAGGGGATGTTCTCATGTAATAGGCTGGAAAAATTTAATTATAAAAAATATATAAAAATAAATAAAATATTAAATATATAAAAAAATATTATTGTGGTAAAACAAAATAAGCGTGTTGTATAATATTATAAATCGGATTTATTTTAGATTTTGAGCCCCATGGGGTCCGGGTCAATGTGTTTTAATTGACTGTTTTAACTAAACTAACAAACATGCTATGCATATAGAACACAATGGAATAAGCCTATGACTTATTTTAGTTTGATTTAGTTTTACAAAATGAAAACGAACCGCGCAATATATGTTTTAACGACGAGCAATGTTAATAAGCGGTAAAATATATGATTTATATAACAGAAAATATAATTTATTGAATATTTGAATGATACAGGAAATGATTGGTATGTTGCATCTCAAAGTGGTAGTCTTATTCAGTAGATTTATGTGGTAAAATGCTATGTTTATTATGACTGTGTGAGAAATGCACTGTCAAAATGTTCTTATTCTATTGTTTACTTATCAAATTGGATTTTGCTTTTACTAATTTTATAATATCCTACTTATTACCATATTGATCAGATTGTACATCCTATATATGAGCTGAAGGCACGATAATGTCAATATCTTCTTAAGATCTTAATAACAATAGAGAACTACATTTATTATTATATGTATATTGTACATGGAATAATAAAAAAAAGGACATACAATATGAGAACATTTACCAGGAAGATATACATGTTCCATGTGTAGAACGGAAAATCAAAATATTTCCAAAGGCGTTTAATACAAATACAAAATACTGGAAAGAAACGTAATCTATCGAGACAAAAATACTTGGATTATTGAAAATCAAAACAACAAATTAGTATGTTCTTGTCCGGAATATTTAGAAAATTACAACTGATAAATTCAAAACGACAAAATGTATTTTATTTATAACTATACATTTTGTTATTAAATATCGCTGTTGATGTTGCTTTTGTTGATCTATATTTAACGGTGGGGCACTTTCACAAATCCAAAACAAAAAAAAACAAACAAAAAATTTAAGGTACTTCAACCGCGTGCTAAAAACAAATTACACGTGTACAGAAAAACTGACATTTAATGGGCATAACTTCACCATTTAACTAAAGTACAACTCAAGGAACCCTCCAATTTCCGGTTGACAGGAAGTCCTGAAGTGACAAATAAAACCTATAAATTTCCACAGCCTCTGTGGCTCAAGTGGGAGAGCTGTCAACCGGAAATTGGAGTGTAGCTGGTTCAAATCCAGGCGGAGGTGTTTTTCCAAAAATTATCCTCACCTGGGTTAATTATGATTCGCTTCTTTAGTTTATTCTACATTACTGACGAGTTTACGTAATAACCATTTTCCCTTGAATTAGTTGGAAAGTTTCGCACATGTTACTATACGCGTATACCATCATTAAACAGACAGCCCGCCCTCTCAATTTGCACCGGCAAAAAACTTTTTTCCACGGTCCAAAGTTAATTAATTAACGTCGAACGAGGGGGCTTCATAAAAATACAGTTCGCCAAAGTTCGAGACGTTCTCTATCCGCGGTCTAAATAAACACATTCGGCGCCTTCAAATGGCAATTATTGCCCAGCCTTCTCCCCCTCTCTCTATCTATCTCTCTGGTCTTACGCCTCAAAATTACAAGGCTCATTAGATGTTTGATCGATACAGCGTCAGCAATTTCTCACCACTATCTTCCACCCTCCTTCACGTCACCTCATCTACCCCAACCCTACCATTCCGTGGCTCTCAAGAAGCGTAACAAACCTAAGATTAATTCCGACCTCACTCTGGATCAGCCCACCAAGCTTCGCTAATCCACCGACGACCAATTAACAAAAAATACTATCGGAAATTAATTAGGTGCGAGAGAGAGAGATTGGGAGCGATGGAAATTTGAGAGAGTTCGATCGATAATGGCAGATAAGGGAGGAGAAGATATTAGCAAGACGATTGCCCTTTTTATCGATTTAGATTGTCGTCGTCTCGAGTGATTGCCTAAAAGTTTCACGGGGAATTAGGTGAGATGAAGAGAGAACGTGAGCATTCTAGTCCATTAATGGTAAAAGAAGAGTTCAGGCACTTCTAAGAGCAATATTGGTCGATATGCAGAAGTTGGCAACCCTTAATGGTGTTGCTTAGACTGGGATTGCTAAGTTTTACTGAAAAACACATTAAAAGTTGAAAAAAAAATATCAAAACGCTGCAATCATTACGCTTGTCATGCTAGGAAATCAATACATGTTGTTTATCATACGTTTGAGTGTTGCCATGTCGTAATCTGAATGAAATAATTGTTGTTTGAGAAAAGAAATGTTTCTTACATAGAAACTTACGTAGAAACATTTATTAATTGAAGTACACACGTACACCCACTTTGAGATTCCACAGTACAAAAGATTCTTATTATAGATAAACCAACGAACAGCTGACTACCATGATATGAACAGATCAATGTCACTGTAAGCGATAAACGCCTGAGTGGCGGGAGACCGATATGTTGCCGGCTGCGTTGTTTTGTCACCAGTTGCAGCACAGCAGCGGTAGCATATTGACGATTTTCTAGTGCTGAACTGGGCTGTTTTTCTTTATTAAGTTTCTCAAGATGGCGTTATGTTCTAATTCAGCGGATGTTAATAATGCAATAAAATAGGCCAAGTTTGGGGATAATTTTGAAATATATAAAAAAAAAAAACAAAATTCTATCAATTTTTTTGTAAAATACTATAAACTATAAAAGATAAAAAACACACAAACGATAATTACTGTTACTGCTTTTCATCGAACGATTTGAAAAGGAATATTTTGACCAAATAAGAACAAGTCTACACCCATTTCTCTTTATCGCATATTTTTAAATTAAAGTTTATCTCGATAGATGTCAGGGATATAGCATATTTTGAGCTATTATTAATCTAAATATATCTTAAATAAGTGTTCCCATTTGACATGAAATTGATAAAGAAAAAATCGATCAAACGCTATCATTTAGTCACGGAACCACATGGTGCGCGTGTTTGGTTCGGTAACTATCGTATCTTCCGTGGCAAGTTGTAATTTGTAATAATTTAATTAATCATTGCGATTTTCTCTTTATTTGCTGTAAGAAATTACATAATTAACTTGATAAATAATTTTGTTTTAATTTCTGGTATAGATATATTTTCGTTAATTTCAGACTATATACTTACAATATTTGAGTAATAGTAGCCTTGCCTAAAATTTCTAGGCGCTACAGAGGGTAGCAATAATATCTAAGCCGGTTAAATGTGCTCCGGGGTAATCTCAGACTTCATAGTAATAGGGCGGTACCCCAAAATGCGGTGAGGAGGGTTCGCTTCCCCACATCAAGTTATACCCCCTTAAGCGAGGGTTTCCAACAATTTATATGGTTTTAAGCGCCAATTTATTACATTTTTTCTAAGAACATTACGTTCATGAATACGCCAAATATTTTAAAAGTCATCCTATTAACCCTTAAATAGCTACTTTATTCCGGAAAAGTGGGTCTTATCCTGATAGATTTGAACATCAGTCTACTTTTTTTAGCTTGAGCAATCTCGTTTTAATTGTATAGTCGTTTTAAATTTTGAGGGTATGCCAGTGATTGTATCGGAATCGAGTCACCCGGTGATATAATTGACAATATACGCAGATTGGACAATTTGAAAAAGGCCGAGGTATTTCCATTTATAGACATACACGCGGAAAAAACCGGTGTTGTAGCTTGCGTTGATATTGACTATTTCAAATCCGGTTTTACCATGTTTTTCAGTAAAGTAAATAAACGTACTGTGTATGAATTTCAACAAGAATTATTATATTGTCAATTTGGGTTGTAGATTTTGAACGAGACTCGAAATATGTATGCAAAAATGATTCGTCGTGTTTATTTTGAGAATTTATTGAAAACGAATTCTAAACTTTTGTTCCTGTTATTTTTAAAGTGGAAATACTTTTCCGTGGAAATTAGAACTGTGGAAAATGTAAATGAATGCGAGTTCTCTAGCGCATAGAGTAATTAAAATCCGCAACTTGATTTTAATTTAAGACCCATTTGAATACTCCGCACTTATTTAAAACCGCTTCGAGTTATTACGAATCCGTTTTATTTCCGGTCGCTAAATCCCGCAAAATCCTGAATACCTGAGCGAGCCTTGATTAATATCGTCCTTCTTCCTTACAAAAGTAAAATATTAAGCACGATGAAGTCGATTAACATTTTTGTGTCTTTTTTTCTGTTCTAGGTAAGTCGATGGCGGCCTTTCGCGATAAAAATGTGGTACTTAGTCCGTGAGCGCTCGGGTAAGTGCGAAGGAATTTAAAGTAGGTAAAATCTCATGGAAATTTTCCGGGAAATGAATGACGCTGCCTTAAAGGATTCCCCGACATCCACTTGCTAACATAATTTAAATAAAACATCCGCGTGTACCGTCTCTGGAGGAAGGAAAGGCGGGTTTCCCGCGCGGGTTCTTATCTAAATAAGTAGATATAATGCTTCTTTTGTTTTTGTTTGGCTTGTTAGGTCGGTACATTAGATAGATTACCTAGATAAACTCCGTGTAAGACCTTCATTTTAGAGGTTAATTATAAATGATTGAAGCACTCTGAAAACTGTGGTTTTCTGTGGAGAGAAAAATAAGAATAAAAAGAAATAGAGTGTTGCGTTGATATGAATAAATTTGCTTGTATCTAGGAAAGAAATTAACCGACACCTTGAATGTTTGCAGTGTTAAAATAGACTTAACTTCAAATTAAGTTTCATGATCCCATTTTAAAGATGTAAAATACAATGAAATGAATGTGTTGAAGGTTCCGATTGACAAAAACATCTTTAGTTACATTAACCGTTATTTTGGCTGATTGTCTTTCCTTAAGATTCTACAATTTTAGATAGATACTATACTTATTTGACTTAAAAAGTTATATTTACAAAGACTGAGAGATGTAGTTATCATGTTTGACTAGAGACCACATTTATTATGGGGGAGTATACAAAATGCCAATATTGAAAATTTAAAATTAGCTAGGGAACGTGTAGATAATTACTAAGAAATAAACTAAGAAATCCTCAATGCTTTAAATGAACTATAGCTTGCTACGTGTATGCTGATATTCAATAAACTATTTATTGCGCATATACAATCCCGCGGTAGTATTTATTATTTTTATTAGTCCAGTTCAGACCGAGTAGATGAACATCGGTAATTTGAAATAAGGAATTAGAATCAACATACACCAAGGCTATGCTATAAAAATATTTGATTTATTGCACATGAGACGTCACAAGCTAAGCTGAGTTTTCTCCTTCGTCGTATCACATATTACAGCATATTTGCGAGTTGGCTCAATTTTTTTTCAGTCGGCGAATCGTACAACATCTGCCCCGAGCCATTAAACTACAAGGAAAAAGCTTTGTACTTGATTTCCTGACGTCTGGCAAATAGAAAAGACTTTGTCGTCCGTATTTACTGCCGGCTGTTTGTCCGGGATCCGTACGAATCGGCTGCGAGAGTGACAGTACGGTGCGCGCCCAATAAAGCGCTCGCCTACTTTTCGTCGAGCTTCTCTTGAACATTGTTAATGCACATTATATTTTCGCAGTGAAATTGGAGTTTGGATGAGTATTCGTTGTACTATGATTATTATTTTTTGACCTTAGTATCGGTTTTTATATCTAGTCCGGAGAAAGTACTAAAGGTATAGGGACGAAAGTTCATATTTAGAAGTTTTATGATCAAACTTAGAGCTGAAAAGCTTTTGGTTGAAAAGGGTCCAAAGGAACTGGATGTTTCCTCTAAGCATTTTTCAATGATTTTGCAAATGAGCTGCCATTTTTGTAATTTCGTCAAAATAGTTAAATAACAAATTAAAGTAGAGAAAATTTTGTATAATTTATGTCTATGGCATTTTTTTGTAAATTTAATAGTTTAGCTGTATGAGCAAATTCGTTTAGATCGAGATCGTGATTTTTCAAGATTTTTTGTGTAAATGGTAACGTAATATTAAGGACTATGCTAGTAATTAGTTTTATGTTAATAGCCACGGTCGTGACCCCTATATGCTCGACAACGCTTACCTATTATAGATTGATATTAACTGAATTTCAAGTCATTTTGCCGCCTTTCTATAGATAATTAATGTAGGATTAATATATTTTTATTACTAATTAATAATTGTTAGTAACTATATTTTATTTCAGAATCATAAAACTTTTATTCTAGAATTTAAGATTTTGTATGATTTTTAGCCAATATTGTTCAATAACAAGATTATAGAATTTTCAGTTGTTCTTTTTATCTGTATTTTCGGTTTTAATATCTGAATAACTCTGCTTTCGATAGACACGAGCCACAATTTTATAGGAAATTAATAAACAATGCAAAGGCAATAATAGTGGGAATTCACTCAGTTGTAGAGAGAGAATATTTAAACCCAAAAATACCAGGCAACCAATGGACAAAATTAATAATTCTATAATCGGGTCAAAAACAACTGTCAAACTTGAAATAGATTATGCAACCACTTTAACTTTTGCATGTAGAACAGTGGTATTCCATTCAAATAGAGCGGTAACCAGAAATATTTACATTTGGTATTATGGCCTACATCGACTACAATTATTTATAATGATCCATCACAGTATCCTCTCTTACGACGAGAAACTAAAGCGCCAACTAAACCAAAACAATCGTTTTCTTAAGGCAAATATTTTGGTTGTTTTATAAATAAAGAAATATTCTTATTGTAAGTCTGTGTTGGCTTAAAAGAAACAAATTATGTTAAGAATGTCATTAGACGACCATTTCTATATGTGTTGGTCTCCTATTGGCTATCGGCAATTCTTTGAAAATCTAGAAACCTTTCTCGGACCTTTTCTCGGTCATTTTTTTTTTTGCTGGGTCCATGCAATGTATTGTTAGTGGTTTTAGTCTCGAATTGGTTCGGATCGAGCCAGTATTATAAAACGGATGTGTGGTGCCGTTTCTCACTCGCAAGTGAAGTTTCGCCGGGAAATCGACGTTCGCATCTGCAGTGTAAATTTCGACAATACTCCCTTGAATTCAATTACACCTTAAAGGCGTTCAACCGAAGGTATATAATTCGCAAAGCTCCGCCCTCTACCGCACAGTATGTGCACTAGTTATGAACTCGGTTTCAACTTACTCCGATCTCCGATAGAATTGAGGTGAACCTAAACAAAATAGGTTTTACTGAATATACCTTTTTTAACAATCTCAAGTAATATTTATTTTCAAATATTATATTATAGTATATTGCATTAAATATTACACTATATGCCTACTGCTTAAAAATCCCAGCAAGCACATTGTCAACACTTATATGTATAATATATTAAACAGACTATAACGTTATCCCGAGTTTGCAACATCGTTAATTTAATGTCCCTGCCGGACTTTTATATTTTATCCAGAGTTTTATAACGCCATTTCGACAGGCACGTCTCCAACGCCCAACATTGATCGAAAACCGTAGTTCTGGGTGTGATAAACGACCTAAATTATAGGAGACAAAGTCACCGGATAGTGGAACTAATTGGGTTCCTTGCAGAAGAAGATCTATCCAGTTTATCTCGCGCTAACAGAGTTAATATTTCAGAGCCTTAAATTGACCTGATCTTAGGATACGCTCAACGGAAGTGATGTGTCATCACGTGTTACTTAATGTTTTAAATCTTTAAATGAGTTAAAAGTAGACGGTAATAGGTGCAATATTATGACCTCTCGAAAGCTTTCGATTGTGTCACACATCATGTTCTATTGGAAAAACTTAAGAAATATAACTTTTCGAAATCGAGCATTGGGTTAATGGAGTCATATGTGAGTAATAGTTACCAACACGTAAAAGTGAACAATTCAATTTCATCGAACAGACTTTGCAGTTACGGGGTACCCCAAGGACCAGTTTTGGGCCCCATTCTCTTTTTAATTTATATCAACGACATTAATTGTGCTACTGAAGCAACTGATCTTATTCTATTTGCGGATGACACAACGGTAATTAAGGGAGGTGATGATTATGAACAGCTTCTTAATACAGTTGACCTATGTGACAGAGATATTAAAGAATGGTTTTCTTCAAATGCGCTTTGCATCAATCAGGATAAGTGCTTATCGGTATTGTTTACATTGCGACATGAAGCGCGTTCCAGTACGGATGATAATGAGAGTGTAAAATTCTTGGGTGTTATTCTTGACTCCAAATTAAAGTGGGAAAGTCATGTCGGACATGTTTCAGGAAAACTTGCGAGGGTGATTCATTATTTGAGAATCTTGAGAGAATCAATCTCTATAAAATGTCTTAGGGTTGCATACTTTGCCTTTTTTCACTCCTTGATGACATATGCAATATTAAACTGGGGCCATTCAGGTCACAGCAATAAATTGTTTTCTCTACAACGCCGATGCATAAGAGTAGTACTCGGAGTCGGTTGGAGGGAAGATTGCCGTGAACACTTCCGAAGTCTCAATGTTCTGACACTTCCATCCGCCTACATATTGGAATGTTTAATGTACGCCAAGGTCAATGCCAGTACGTTTGTGACATCGAATGCAATTCACTCGTACAACACTCGTGAGAATCAGCAATATCGCCGACCTTTTCTGAGATTGCAGAAGTCGCGCAACGCATCAAATTACTGGGCTCTAAAATTTTTTAATGTTCTGCCGCCAGCAATTAAGTGTTACTCCAATAACAGATTTAAGACAGTAATGAAACAATTCTTGGTTGAAAATGTATATTCAATTACGATGAATACTTTAACTGTAATTTCGTAGAGATATGTAGTGCATAGTGTTTTTCTTTTTCTGTTCTGACTTGTGTAAACAATTTTCTTTGTAATAACACCTAAAAAAAAAAAATAATAACAAGGTTTTACTACCGGAAAAACATGTTGGGAATTGTCGATGTACCAAGTTTTTTTAAGAAACCATCACACTTGGTAACCAATACAAGGTGATTTATAAATAGTGTGCAAAATATAATATATGCTGATGTATTAATGATATTTTGTTGCATTTGTTTACACCAGATATGCATGTGATACACCAGAAAAATGCAATGTGACAAAAAGAATTGTAAGCTAATTAACTAATTAAATCTATTTTCGGTAAAACATTGGAATTGTGCTTTGTTTCGTTTGTATTTAATAAAGGCGACAGACCCACTTCTATATTAAGCACCGTGTACAAAATATTATATATTCTGATGTATTAATGATAGTTGCATTGTTGTTTACGCCAGATATGCAAATAAACAGAAAATTGCAATCCAACAAAAAATTATTTAAGCTAATTAACAATGCTATTTTCGGAAAAACATTGGAATTCTGCATTGTTTCGTTTGTATTTAATAAAGGCAACACATTTCTATATTGATGTAATGTAACTATGGTTGTGCACAAAGTACCAATGTTAGAAGGCATCTGGGAAGGGTATAATTAAACTAATCAAATCGTGCTACAAAATTGCTCCATATTATTACTTATTTAACTAGTATGCATGAGCAGTTTGAGCATCTAATACCTACCGTCGCAACTGTCGATTCGCTAATATAACCGCCATTAGTGCAACATTGGCAGCCATCCCCATTGAACCGAGTGCAAATATTAGCGCAGCTTCGGCCGTACCACCCGGATGACACTGGAAGACCCTGGTCGCGTTCGACGTCGCATTGCTGGCCATGCTCCCGAACCGGAGGTTGGCGCCGATCATGGCGACAGCGGATCCTGCAAAAGAGAGACAATAGGAGTCAGTGGTAATTCGCTAATCTTTCATCATTAAAACTTGTGGATGGGATGCGAGGGACATGAATATGGATATGTGTGAGCAGTGCCGGATTTACGCCAGGGCCCACACAAAATTGGACCCTCCACAATCTTAATAAGGCTCCGTTTTGAAAACATCGTAATTCCGAAACGAAATATTTCGTTGCGATGATTTCTCTTTTTGCTGGGTGTGGTCAGCCTGTCCCCCACCAACGTCAATCCGTAGTCACCAGTTATAGTCGGTGTTTAAAGCTGCTGACGTCTAGGAAAATTTGCTTGCTAAAATATTTGAATGAAACTTTCATGTAGAATTATTTGTTTTTACAATTCATTAAAAAATTACACAGTCAAATATCTGAACAAGCCCTATAATAATTATATCTAAAAATAATACAAATAAATTGAATAAATGATCAAGAAACATAACTTCAACTTTTTTCAATTCCTGCAGAGGAGATGTTTGAATTACGATTTAGTGGCCATTTCAAGTGACCACCTTTTTAAGGAATTGGGAAAATAAAGTCCCTGTGAAACTTTATAGGAATGAACCTACTTTATGAAAAAAAAATTACCAGCTGAACGTTACAAAGCATTGAAGGAATCGTTACTAACCCATCAGAAAAACAGTTGACTTTCACGCAAATTTAAAAACAAAATTAGTTACTCTTTACCATCAACTACAAGAGTGAAATATGGTCAATATGGTGTTGAACTCCGAGGAGGGATTAGTGCCATTTCATCCAGAAATGCCACACACGCCACTTGTGGTTATCAGAAGGATTATTTTTATTTTGACTTTCAGCTGTTTCGGTACTCTTGAAGTTGAAGTGTGGGCACTGATCTACAATAAATCATTTGAGCTGCTAATTTTTTAGTATGAACTACAATCTATAACAGCACCATATCTGATTAAATTAAGTATCAAGGATACAATGTTCGTTTATAACAACGTGTTGCTATAATAGGAAGAACAGATTTTGCAAGAAGTAAATATAATTCAATATGGACGCAAACATAATTTTCAGCTTGTTTGAGTCTTTTTATTACTTCAACAAAAATACAGGCTTCATTTAAAACAGAAACAAAAACATAAACGTAAAAATTCATGGCGGATTTCTTTACCTGTATTCAGTGATGCACTACAGAATACAAAATTTGTACGTAGGTAAAAAAATACAGCGAAAAAAGTATTGAAAATAAGTAGAAAATAAAAATGAAAAATGTAAAATGAAACTCAAATTGTACCAAAAATGATTTGTTATTAATCGTTGTTATTAATCTTTCGATGGTTCACTCCAATCGAAAGATTTTCAAGTTTCTTCCAGTTTAAGAAATTTACCTTAAACTAACGAAGTATTTAGGTACGATGTTTTCCATCATGAAAGTGCATGTACGCCATAGATTGCGTCTCGGTTAAAACATCTCGAGTTTGTATTGAGCTGTGACAGCGGTAATATGGTCGTTTTTTACATTTTTTCATGGCACAATTATCGCTTTTTAGCTTTTTTAGTGGAAAAGTTGTGTCAAAAACTGCACTGTAAAATATGTATTTTATAATATGGGTTGGGCTATGTGAACTATATTTGACATAACCAAAAGACGTACAAGTAATATATTCATTTTGCTCATGACAAGAAATTGAATATTTAATATTCTAAGAAGTTTCACTGAATATTTGATCAATTTTGAACAATAAATAACGGTTTACTTGGAGACGCATTTAGAACTGGGTATACAAGTCATTATATTTTGTCTATTTGAATAATAAACATTATGACGTATGAATTCTAAAGTTATCCAATTTTATCTTAAAGAAGAAAACAAAAAATTATCAAAATGTTTATTGGCCTTATCATAAAAAATGGAAAATTTGGCTCGATCAAATAATTTCGTTTGCCGTTCACTATTCTTGAAATATTCTACAAGAACGAAAATTTAAGATGGAAGAGCAAGTTATAATCTTAATGCAGTTTCAGTGTTGTTTATTATTGATAAATTTTGGTTTTCTACTTGTATGGTAACATTTGAAAACGTCGATCAAGTTTCAGGGTAAAAAAAATGTCCAATCAAATTTATTTTAGGCGTTTCTTACTGCATTTCTTACTGACTAGATTTGGTAACTTTTGACATCCCAGGCGTTTCAATCCGGCAATTTTTGTTTTTTTTTCATGAATCCCGGTATCAATGCCGGGATCCCGAGATCAAAAAACTTTAATCCCGAAACCCGGGATCAGTATTTTGTCCGGGATTGGAAGCCCTACCCCGGACCCACATATTTGCAAATCCGGCGCTGTGTGTGAGTTAGCGAGCGTTATGGGTTCCGACAACTGACAAGCGCTTTTCTCTCTCCTGGTATTAATTTATTACCGGCCCCGAACTAATTAGCAGCGGAATGAAAACAGCCGCGATCGTACGTATGCGCGTCTGTCTTGCTTTTTGCCCTCTGACGGTGGCTTTTGAAGTCCGGGAAGTGGAGGTGGTATACCTCCACTTCCGGCCGGTATGGCCGGAAGTTTGCGTGCGAACGCGCAGGAAGTTCGGTACATGAGGGATGGATGCCTCCGACATGTTTCTTAGTGGGTTAATTAACTTTTTCCGGGCCGAAGTGAAAACCTAAGTGAAACTAGGTATTTTGTATGGTATGTGATTATCGCGTTAATGACGGTACCGATAACAAAAAAAGAAAATCTTTAAAGCTGAAAAGTAATTACAAACTATTAAAAACACTCGCCAAGGGCACCGTTTCATCAAACTTCGATTAATCTAAAAAATTTATTGCCACTAATACAATGAACCTACTTCACAAATGCAATAAAAACTACAAATTAGATTTATTAGAACAGCTTGACACAATACAGAAACAACAATATCACCTTGTTAGACGATCAGTTAGAATTTCAGCCATTATTCATGTTCATTTTACAATAAGTTTAGAACTTTTGTTTCTTGAGTTGCTTACGTTGTATAAATTTCTGCTATCTGAATTTCTGCTCTTTCTAAGTTCCAGCCGTATTGTTGCTAGTGTTATTAACACAACCAAATAAAATAACGAAAATTGCAACCTTTGATCTCAGTTTTTTTTTTTCAAAACCGTTACTAAGTAAGAAATTTGTAAGTCTGGTTTGTCTTCAAGGCAAATAAGCCATTCAAAACGCATTTTCATATTCCATTTACAAACTCCATCTTCCCCAGAGTTATTAATAGTTATATATATATTGTAAGTTATTGATATTTTTCAATTTTCCATTATTTCCCGAAAATTTTCTCATGTAGGTCATTTATTCTCCAACTATTAAGACAGTTAGAAGCTGTACAAAATCACAAAAAATGGGGTTCCCGTTTTAAAAAAGAATAATGTTGATGACTTCAATTGAAACTTGAGGACTTTTTAAAATAACAAACTGCCTAAAATATTTTCTCATATTCCTATGTTTTACAGGATACCCTTGAAAAAATATAACTGAAATGTTATTCCTCATTATTTTGTCGTAATATAATGTATGTAGCCGTTTTTGTGGCGACGATTCCGGAGAAACTACTAAAAGTATAGGGGCGACACTTCATATTTACTAGTTTCATGACCAAACTTAAAGCTGAAAAGCTTTTTATTCAAAAGGGTCCAAAGGAACACGAGGTTTACTCTTAGCATTTCTTCAACGATTTTAACAATGAGGAAATTTTGTATAATTTATACCGTATGAAATTTTTTGATAAAATTAATGGTTTATCTGCAAGAGCTAATTTTATTTGATCGAGATCGGTCGTGTCTGCATTAAAACTGGTTAGCCAGAATTTGGCAGATATTTTGATACTATTGACAGTATTGTCACAATCCCAGCTTTTGCTTTGGTGGACACTCCTAAATAGTATGATAAACTCCTGTGCCTGGCCACATCTATATTTATTAATAGCATCGAAAATAGAGGGCTTTCCATATGTGTTTTGGGAATATCTCGAAAACTGCGTAGCAAAATAAAACATATCAGTGTACGTGAGGATTAGTCAGTTTTGAAAGAGGGTGAGGATTAGTCAGCTTTATAGATTTGTACAATATTTTAGTTTAACATTCAATGCAAAGAAGTTTGACTATAACAGATAGTACCCAAACAGACGGAAAAAATAATTAATTATAGTAAAAAGTCCCCCTTTTTTCTCCCCGAACCGCGTAAATTTTACATGCTGACTAATGGATGTATTTAATAATTCTAGTTTTATGCATCTACTGTTAAGTACCGAGCGTTGTCATTAAAATTTTAAGCTTATTATTTTAAAAATCCTCGCAAACATCGATTTTCCATTATTATTCATTCATGTTTTTATATCCAATTCCATTTCCGATCTTGATGTTATTTCAGTTCGCGAATATTTCCGAGTGATATGCAATTGAATATTTCAGGTAGATTTAAGACCAACCTGTCATCATTCAAATTTGATAATTTTTCATTATTCTACATATTGACCTCATTATTTTCTAAAATCTGAAACCTGATACATCCTGTATATGGCGCAGTCGGCAGGATATTTTCTGCCTTATCTTTCTTATACCAGTCATACTTCTATTTGTTTCCGTCTAATCCCAGTTCGTGAAGCAACCGAATTTCTCAATTCTGAAAAGAGCGCCGCGCTTGATTATACCACCTGAAACTTCTGAAAGCGGCGCGGAAGATAAAAGTCCGCGAGACTAACAAGTTCGGAGTACTCCTCTCCACGTCGTCTAACTTTTTTTTTAAACGAATATCTCTCCGCGAATATGATTTATTTACCGAGCGACCCGACGTTTTTCTGAGGAAAGTTTGTTTGGTTTTCGGACGAATTCAAAAACAAAGTTAATCAAACGCGACATCCAAACCGGGTCCGGATGAGCCGAATTTAAGGGAATTATTAAATTAGGAACTTTCTGCAGCCGGAAGGGATAACTGCATTACTTAAACGTTGGTCAGCGCGGATAATCCATCTTTGAACTTCGAAATTACTTCGAATCTAGTTCACGTGTCGGATGTGATCCAACTTTCGCATTAGGGCTCTTCTTGGTGTACGCTATAAAGTCTACATAACAATTTCGCCCAGAACATAGATTTGAACTTATATAGTTTCATATCTATTTTTGAAGTTACGAGTAACTGACATTTTATGGAGTTCTGTAGCTGCTCAGGAGGAAGCATCATAAAATATTGATTAGGTTACTAGTAGAAGAAAATAGGATCTTCTATCAGTGAGGGCTCGTGCTCTAGTAGTATCTACATTTTTGCCCTAAAATAAAGAAAGATCAAAAATAAGTGCTTGGGATTGTATATCTGAAAAATTGGTATTAAAATACACCAACTTCATAGTTATTTTGTGTACGGCAGAAAGTAGAACACTTAAACCTAAAATGGAAATATTAAAATGTAAGCATTTGCTTGCATATACCGAGTGTGACTAAAACTGTGGAAAACACTGTGTATGGGTGAAGTATCTTTATGTTCAAAGGTATGCTTTGAAACGATATTTAGAAATATTATAGTTCATTATATACAAAATTATAATATCTTTCTCCGTTGTATATACCGGGTGTTGCCAAAAAGATGAATGTGTCTTAAGAGTAAGTACCTTCATTTTCAAATATTTACAAAAATGTTATTTGAAAAAGGTATTTCGATATATCAGAAGGAATGAAATATGAAATTATAGTCACTTGGCGAAAATCTGGCGTTTGCTTCCGTCATTTCCTTCACAAATTTGTAGATGGTGGGCGCAAAAATACCCAAAGTTTACAATTCAAAGTCGAGACCAGTATTCTTCTAAAATCAGTTATGATTGCGGATTGTTAGATGGCCATATTCCCGTATTATTTTCGCGAAATATTAATTAAATTAATAGCATTTAGGGAATTTTTATTTATAAAAAAAAATATTTAAACTAAGAATAAAATGTTCCGTATTATACTATTATGACATACAATTAAACTCTTTTCGTTTGCTTATTATTTTTGGGGGTTGAAATTTTATACTGTTGTTATTTCTCAAAAAAAAAAAAACATGAAACGAGCCTAATCTACTCCTAAAACATTCCATATTCAACTAAAATTCGCATTCGTCCCATATTTATTTCACACCGAACGGGAAAATCCAATAAAATTGCTCAAAGATCACGTTTATGGAAATGCTCTCTCGCTGATTCCCACATCTGAATTTACTACTATAGGGTAGAAAATGTGAGGACTACATCTCCGCCCGCCGGTGTCTTCAAGTACCACACGGATGCCGACCATAAATCAATTTAAATCGCACTATCACTCTTATGGAAGTAATTTTAAATCTTTCCGAAATGTTTTAAAACCTGCTCGGAGATAATTGAAACTGTTCCTGGCTCAGCTAAAAGTGTATAATGGAGCGGTAGGGAACCGAATACCGATAAATAAACAATTGTTACCACAATTGCTGAGTGATTGAAACGTAACAAGCGGATGAAATTGCCCTATAAAACATTTATTTATGTTTATTTGTAATTTATATGTAATTGTATTCCTTTTACTTTTGTATAATTTACAGGTTTTATATTGATATTGCAAGTCTTACTTCGCAAAAACTGTTCTGATATGTTTTTTTTTTTAATTCTTGTTCATGTTTATACGTCTTTTATCTTCAATAGATCAAGAACAAATCATTTCATCTTACACTTTTATCAGAAAGTGATTGCAAAGTGATTCCCGCCGAACAAAACAAAGGTCACAGGACAGTGACAACAGGCATTATACATTTTTAGCGTCTAAACGATTTTTGCTCATCAGGAACAACACGAAAAATGATACCGAAATAAGCGGTGAAGTTTATTATAATTCGGACATTGGCACTTTCAATTGCGTGTCAAAGAAACACTAAACAATTCAGGAACTTCTACACAGCAACCTTCCCCTGTGGCTACTGACGTTCCTGATGCTGAAACAAACATTCGACAATTGATCAGGTACACAGAATAACAAAGATAATAGAACGAACTTTAGAAGAAAAAAATGTATGCTTCTCTATATTCCGGGATGGGGCAAAAGCCTTTGGCAAAGTTTGACATGAAGGTCTACTCTATCAGCTGGATCGGCTACTACCCTTCGAGTATAGCTATAGTATACTATTAAAATCATATCTTTCTGACGGATACTTCCGTATAAAGCAAGATAATGAATACTCAACTCTTAAATATATTAACGCTGGAGTACCACAAGGTAGTGTACTTGCCCCAATTCTTTACCTTCTATGCACACATGATCTTCCGCAACCAGATGCTGTTAATTAATAGAAAATTTAAAAAAGTTGCAACCACATTTCTATAGAACAAACTTTATAATTAAAATTTTTATTGGTACAATGTACCCGATATACGACTACACGAAAATAACATCTTTCTTATCTCTGGGACGACCAAACATCCAATACCATCATCGTTGAGTGAAGGTATACGTTCTTCCTGGAGGTATGGAGGGTCGATTATAGCGCCCTAGTGCTTCCGGTGTATCGCTAATGGATTTTACAACCTGCCGTAGTCGTAATTCCATTAGCAATATTGCAACGATCTTTAACTCTGTGCAAATGGCTGCCATCTATCGGCCATATTAGTAAGCACGGTCCCGAACGGTCCCAGTTCGGCGTGACGCTGAAAATTGGACTGAAACCGTTCGCGTCTCTCGAATAACAATCGTTCGCGCGAAATGATAAATTACCGCAATAAATTCGGATTGAATACGATGCGTCGTTTGCAGGGAATATTAATGGACACATTTATTCTTGATTTTTTACCTCCTTTGCCCGATTTACGATGCAAACAGTGTAAAAAGTGGATGAATCACAGATGACGCAACTCTTCTCGCAAATTAACATTTTTCGCAATGCGGCGACTGTTTTGCCGAAGTTTTGATAATGAGTAAAAGCAGTTGTCTAAATTTAACTTACTGTATGGGAGAAGGGTGCCAAGTAGGGTGGTTCAAAAAGGCATTCCATTGTGATGATTGAAAGCAACTATCCCCTCAAATCGTTTCCAAATCCAAAAAAAAGTGGACACCGTGCTTGCAGAGGCCTTAAATTTACATGGGAAAAAGCATGGGAAGAAGACTTTTTTGGTATTTTTCAAATAGTTGCTCGGGGTTTGGAAAAACTTAACCCCCTTGCCCCCCCCCCCCTGGATACGCCCATGAGTAAAAGTAAAAATCTGTCAATTAGGCTGTCAATTAAACTGTAAATTAAAGAGAGATTACGTTAATTGTGTGGGGCGGATTTCTTTTAACTTTGTTTTGATTGATGTAGGAAAACCGTTTATTTTCCACATGCGCTATCTATCGATTTTCCATAAATCTTTGGGAAATTATCGCGCCGAAGCATTCCGCATAAATCCCAGTGTTAAATGGAAACGACCGAGCCAATTTAATCAAAAATTTAACGTAATCAAAATGCAATTTCGGACGATCCATATTACCCGATTTGATTGTTTTTAAATCACAATGTAAACATAATTTGCTACAATTGGCATGCTGCATCAATAATGGTAACTTTTGACTGTTTATGACATTATACGGTATCGCAGAACGTTATATGTGTTTAACGAAATTAAATTTTTTTCTGACCTATTTCAAATTCAAAAGTAATAGTTTACTATAACGGTTTCAAGGAATTGCATCCAATTACATATAATCCCGTACATCAATTTTTAGATTTTCCGTTACAACGTGATTTTTTCTTGACATGTTTTTACGCGACTTAAACCAATAAAAAATCAAATTAGATATTAGACCCTTAAGAACTAATCGAAAACTGGTACGTACCATTTCGGATAATAATTGAGAGATTATTCTCTTTGCTATAATATTTTATTTCTCATCAAACACCTTTGAAAAGTTGGCTCTTTTAATTTCATTATCAAACCGGAAATGGATGGCGCTGTCCCCTGTTGATGCTAATGAATAAGGGAGTAAAATAAAACTAGGAAATTCCCCAGCAAAGTTTCGGCATTAAATAATCTACCTGAAAGCTCCTCGCAAAGTTTTCAAGCAAAAGGTGAATTATTCATTGTGTCGTCAACAAACAGACATAGCTGCTGCTAACTACCCTAATATCATATCTACTGTCTTGCTCGCAGACAGCCGGCATAACTTTGCTTCCAGCTCTAACAACGGGATTAACGTTAGACTTTCCCGAAATTTCCCACTCTCCTCGCCTAATCTCAACTCGGCTAAAGTTTTCTTTGACACGTCATCTCATCAACTAAGAATTATTTAAGTGAAATACGGAGTGTTTTATTGTTTCAGTAGTAGGCAAGGTAATAAAGTGCTAAAAAGAACTCGATAAATAGTTGGTATTACAAAATATAAAGGTACCGTTTATACTACTGTTTATAACGGGTCATTATAAATGATTGTAGTCGATATATAGGCCATGATATCAAATTTTTCTGGTTGCCACTGTTCTGCACGCAAAAGTTAAATGGGTTGCATAACCTATTTCAAGTTTGACAGTTGTTTGTGTAAAGCGGCAAAAATGTATTAACATGGGCATGGCCTACTTCGACTACAATCATTTATAATGACCCTGTATGTAAATATACAACCATTTTCACTATTAATTCTAATAAATCAAATAATAAATCTCTAGAATGACTATCACAGCAATGCCAGTAATATAAAGGTCAGAAGGAAGTCGGTAGTATAAATTCGTATCGTAAAAGGACCGTATACTGTAAGATTTAGCCCGCGGCATTTCCTGAAAAAGCCACAAGTTTACTCTTTTGCTTTTGAGCGCTTGAAATATACGATTGCCATGGAGGCCGGATGACATGTGCTCCAAGCAACCCACATTTTCTCGGTTCAAATGTTCTGATTTCATAAGGATACACTCAAAGTCTTAGCGGCGTAGTCCTTGCTATCCTGAAGGATACGCGGAGCCGACGACGTTGCGGTTTAGCTGCTTATTCCGCTACGACGGAGTCCTAGCATGCTCTAGGCCCTAGAGGATAAATCGTAACAAAGTATTTAATTTATTTTCTAAATATTTAAGCACAAGTAGGTAAATATAGGATAATTCTTATTAAAAGATGATTTAATTTTAATTTAATTTTGTACCTTATATTTGATGTTCAAAATTCGTAACTCGAGTATGTTTTTGAGATATTATGAAATATTCATAACTTTTTAATCATTTTAAATTCATTAAAATACTTTCGATATTGTATCAGCAGGCTATAATACTTTATATATTTTATTACTAGCTTGTTGAAGATTCCTAGTAGATTCTCCAATAGTTGATCCCGCTGCCATTAGAGCCGTGTCATCTGCGAATGTGCGACTGTTACATTTTCCAGCTGTGGTAGGCCACTTGTATATAGTAGATACAAAAGTGGCCCCAACACACTACCCTGGAGTACCCCAGCTTTCACTTCTTTTAGTTCCGAGTATTCATCGATCTGTTTTATTCTAATTATTCGATCAGAAATATAGGATGTTAGTAGCTCAACGTAGAAACATTGTTATATAATTTTGTTTCTTATTATACCTAGTTTTGGAGGTTTTGTCAATTATTAACCTGGGTATTATCCAATTTTCTATAACGCTGCGAGGTCTACTGAACTTCTTTCTACTGGCTTCATCCTCCTCGCTCCACGCTGACACGCTAGGCTTTTGGCCGATTTTCTTGACCCAGAAACCTATGTTTTGTTGTGGAAAAGTAATGGCGGTCGCAGAATACAATCCGCACCAGAAAACGACCACGTCCTGAAGGCACATAAGACCGGAAGGAGGAAAAGTCACACGGTTTTGTTGAAAATTCTCGTGCCGGGTGGGAACGTAAATTAGATAGGACCGGTAGTCCCGGATTGAGCGAAGAGATACCGGAGTAGAAGGCGGGGGGGGTTGCTGCCGGCGCAAATAAATCGGATTCCACCTTGCAGCCGTTATCGACACATTACCCATTCATCTCTAACGATATTCGGACGAACACATCGCGAAAATTTAAAGTACCCGGAATTAGCATTTCTTCGGTATAATAAAAGTTAGGATGGGGAGATGGATGGACTCTATCGCCAGAAGTGCAAGTTTGGTGTCCTTTTAGAATGAAATAGGGAAGTAAAAGTCGTACTTATTCGTGTTATATCGACCCATGGAACGAAGACTATAGGAACTACATGGGGATTGCACTTGAGTTACGATAGTCTTCGTTGCATGGATCGAATAACTTAAAATGAATTTCTTTGACTGTTTTGACTTATCAATCGATAAGGGAAAAAAGATCATAAAAGCTATTCAACAGCTATATTTAAATTTAATAGCTGAACATTAAAATAAATTTTAAACAATTTTGCTTTATGAAATTTTACATTTAATGGTGAAAACTGATACTCTCACATCCTGTATGTAATATGAGGCTGTAGCATTTCAAGGACATCAAAAACTTTTTAAGAAGAATGATTTTTCTCGTAAATGAAAATTTTGGTCCAATAATTAGTAGATAGTGAAAAGTTTCGATTCCTTTATTTAAAATAATACATACATCATCAATAAATGAATAATTTTTGTAATAATTGTAATTGTAACTTGGTACCTACTTTGTTACAACAAAATAGTAAATATTTAGTTCTAAGAAATATTGTGTGCTGACATTTTCAGTAGTTACATTTATTTTTATTAGACAATTTGAATTAAATAAAGTTTAATTCTTACAAAGATTTTGTTCTATGCGTGCCCACCATGCTCCAACAGTAGTAAAAGCTAAACTATGATACAGGTCCTAAAATACTACCCTGCGGAACGAAAGAGATGAAGTCCACATATCGGCCGTTTGTGACATATTTAAAATTGAGTTATTTTAGCACTGCCGGTGTTTAAAGTGGGAAATGAACATCGCTGAGAAATTCCTGCGCACGATAACTTACCAAAATACGTACATTTTAAGCGGGCGACCTAAATACGGCGGGCGGGTCATTTTTCGCGTGGAATAATGTTTATGCGAAGGGGAAAACCTGGCAGTCGGGGAGATATATATGCCCATTTGTGATGAATTCTTTGTGACCTCTTCCGACACTTATAAATCTTTTCGGGCGATATAAAGGGCATCTGCGCCAGACAAGTTTCTGCCCTCCCATTTGCCGCTAAAAGTTTTTCCGAACAATTTTCGCAATATTCGGAGGTCATGTATCGAAAGGCAAACAGCGTGAAAATGGAACATTATTCTCGTATTAGCTTACACGGTATTCTCGTTAATGTGAGCTGTGCTTTGCTCCAGATGGAGTAGGAGTCTAAACGATGCAGACAGTGAAGCGTAACACAATCTATTTGCCGTTTTTGTACATGCCTGCATCTCTGATATGGCTAGCTGACACGGTGTTAATGGATGGATAAATATATCATTCGTTACGTATAGAACATTAAGTGGTATAGCCTTCGTGATGTTTTCTATGAATGTTTGTGTGATGTACTATCGTGGCCATATATTATGTCCCCTCTTTTGACGTCCATTTTCTCGCAAATCTAGGCGGGAAAAATTTGAAAAAATTCTGGTGCTGTCCTTGATTAATATGTTACAACTCATAAAAATTAGAAAGCTGTATATGTTGGCGTTTTCCCGATTTTTTCCAAATTAAGACGAATTGGCACTGTTTTTGCCCCGTAAATTTTATTCGTTTAACATTAGCAATTAATACTCCGGAAATAATCTATAGATTTCAACGAATTAGAAAGTAAAATCACCTGCGAAAAGCTAGCTTTGCAATGTGCACTTTTGTAAAATCATTGGATTAGTGCTTGAAATATAGACTATAGGCCAAAGGCTACCCACTAATTCATAGGTTTAAAGCTTATTACATAATCATTGTTTATCTTGCATCTATAGATTATTTCTGTAGTAATTAATTGCTAAAGTTAAACGAATAAAATTTAAGGGGCAAAAACAGCGCCAATTCTTCTTAATTTGGAAGAATCGGGACAACGCCAACATATACAGCTTTCTAATTTTTATGAGTTGTAGCATATTAAACAAGCTTTCAGCATCAGAATTTTTCAATTTTTTCGCCCTTAGTTCTGCGAGAAAATCGACGTCAAAAGAAGGGACCTGTTGTTGTTACCAAAAGCAGACAAAATTTATTGCGTACTAAATTTAAGACACCTTTCAACTCACACTAAAGAGGCTCGATATTATCAAAAATGTTGCATAGCCGTACATAAAGTAACATAACATTGGATTGAAACATTCAGTTATCGCGAGTATGGTATGTTTTCAATTTTTCTCATTTTCTGTCGAAGTACGTATTCTAATAAATATTTAAGTGTAAATTTTAATAAATCAGTATTGAAAATGATTCATTCGTTTTTCGCAGTACCTAAATCGTACATGCTGATCACATCATTTTCAGTGAAATGACACAGAAAAATAAATCTCTGCCCGACACCACGGGGTGGGTGGTATTTTTTATTCCGCACATAACCAAACCCGAACAACGCATCCAATGAATCAATACCAAGTACATAATAGATGTATTTTTATTTTCAATTAAACCCATTGCATTGGAATTGTTCAAATCGGATCTCTTTAAATTTCCATGCAAACTACCACATTATTTACATAAATAAATAACATTAATTAAATCAGTGGTAAAACCTAGGGGTAAAACTAAGCGCATATGACACCATAAATAAGAAAGATAATAAATATTCCCTGTCTCGTGAACCGCGCTTGTAATACGGTTTGAGATAAGATAGAGTTTCGTTATTTATTTATAAGGTTTCTATCTGTAGCACATTTTAATATAGAATGCATGCAGCGGCGAAACTTTATATTCAAAGCCATTTTCGCTGTTGTTTAGATTTTATTTGAATGCCCTCCCGTATATAGCCTGTTCTTCTATACACTGTTGAAGTAAACTAGTTTAAGTTTAGCGATGCTATCCAAACAAATGGATTTTCCTTGAGGAAAAACAAAATGAAATTGAAGAAATACAAGAGGCTGTTCCAAATATATTACAATGTCATTGGTAGCTTACTTTATAGTTTTCATATTGTTTCAATCACTGAAAACTGAAAGCCTTAGTAGATTAGATTTTCTGAATTTACTGAATTGGATCTGTGTTGAATGTAGGTTGTGTGATGTGTCGTAGGATAGGTGTTGTAGGTAGTAAGTACGTTCTGTTTGAATTTTCGTTTTACGTCACTGAAGACAGTTGTTCATTAAAATAGTTAAATTGCTCTATATTATAGAGCTTAATCGTATGATTAACAAAATTTTTTAATGAAATTCGTACCGAACGTTAGAACTATAGACCAGAATTTTCCCAAAGAAATTCATGAAACGTTTTTCACTAAAATTTTAACTGTAACAAATATAACTAACAAATATTGTTCCACAACCTTAACTGTCGTAGCGCACTAAGTATTTTAACGAGTACAAACTTTAAGTAGAACGACCTACATTCTGAACACTTAAAATTGGGCATTTGATATAATCACTCGTCTATATGCCCTGGTTGTCCTTTGTTTTATGGGCCCATAAAATAAGATAAAATATCATCCGGACGGGGCGTACCATATTCGCATGAATATTTTGCGGCGCCGGCGTCATTGCTTGCTTATAACCGGAAGCGGGCGCGGTTTAATATTTTTATCGTCTTATTTCGTCGGTCCCGTTCGTCCCGTCGAATTGTTTTCAAAGTTGCTCGCCTGCAACTTAGTGCAAAGTCGGCCATCCATGTGCTCATGGCATTCGCCTTGGCGTCTAACAAGATTAGTTTAATGAGCAAACTCAAAATCCGACCGAGAAAATGATAATTGCTCGGATAACTCTATACAGATAGAAAACTTTGTTTAATTGAAATAGGAAAAAAAAGGTATAGTATTGGCAAAGAAATGTTTCTTTGTAGATGAAAATAATTGTTATTGTGTTGAGTCAAACAATTATAATTTTCTAAATTAAAGAAATCTAGATTCGAAAGCAAGTTGAGTTAACATGCAACTTTTTAAGGTAGGAAAAATATGAATTGGTAGGAAATATGATTGTAAATACGTGTTTTATTAGAGGATAATAGCAGAAAGTGTTCAAATGCGTCCATACTCCTATAATTTCCCGGAAGAAGACAGTATGTACGATGCAACATATGTGTATTTAATGCAAAAACTCACTAAGTGACTAGTGATTTTTACCACTATTACAATAAAACCGTCTCGTACGTCGTTAATTGATTTTTAACCTAGTTGACGGATAGCTTGTGCTTGCAAACCCCCAATAAAGTTTGTTTTTGGAAATTATGGTAATTTAGGGGCCGTAATAAAAATCCAAAATGTGAACTCCCTATCAAGGAGTTTGCCATGGAAGTCAGTTCTTTTTAGAAGCAACTTCTTGGAATAAATGTCCTGCTTTTCTTATATCTCGTCTCAATCTCATTATGGAGTAAATGTACAAGTTTGTGGGATATATGAATTTTGTACCTTTTTCGTATTAGTAAAGTTCCTTTTTAGATTATATAATAATAAAACAACCTTCCTTTTTAGATTTATAGTTTACGAGCTATAGTGCAGGAAAGCTATATGTTAGTAGTAGTAAAAAACTGATTTGAAATCTAAAGAAAAAGGATTATAATAATACAATTATTATACCATATGTCTCTATGTATTCTTCAATAAAATTGTTTAGGGAAAGCATTTTTTTTAAATTAAGGGGAGGTTCTCATGTAGATACCAAAAAGTAAGAGATACCAATATTTTTTCTTTTCCATATATTTATCATACGTTAGTGTACAAAAGGACAGCGCCATAAAAAACTATATGCAAGAAATGAATACTGTTGTAGGAAGTATCAGTTTCTGCGCGACGTGCTTGTCTCAACGACGTGCACGACAGCTCCCATAAAAATAAACAGAAATCGAAATTTCAAAAGCGCTGTGTAACTAGATGAAACTAGTTGGAGGTTAAAGCAACATTTAGTTTAAAAAGTTGAAAATTGACAAAAAGCTTGCTGTTTTAATTTTCAGATCGATTTTTTACAGCTTTTTTTCGGTTTCAAATCGTTATAAATAATATAATTATTTAAAAGTTTCACTTATTATGAGGTTCAGCCTCCAATAAAAAGGGAAAAGAAAGAATAACTCAATCCGTTAAACGATTCAAAACTAATCTTTCAAATATAGAACACATATTGTTCTATTTACTGCCAAAAAAACAATTGCCTTCTATAAATGTAAAGCACCTTGTGATGGCAAAACAAATTGCAAAAATCAGGAAATCACTTTAGGCGAAAAATTTTACTAGTGATAATTGTTTAGAATTGCCCATAAACCCTAAATCGTAAGTCCGTAAATATTATTTGCATAGCCAGCTGCGCTTAAAAAAAGTGTGCAATGGACGTTTTATTTGAAATAAAACCTGAACTGTCAAGTGCTTCTCACTATGATTATTTTCAATATTATTACATTATTAATATTTATATTTGTATTATATTAATAATCTGCGTATTATAGTATATATAATTTAAAATTTTGACCTTAAACTGTTTTATTTATTTCATAAAAAGGGGCGGTTATCAAAGTAATTTTGAGAACCACTGTTGTAGAGAGAGTAAAATGTGGATTTACATCACTTCAGTAACGAGAATGCTGTAAAGAAAACAATCGCATTTATTGATAAAGCGCAAAAATATTACTTTAAAGGACAGAAATTCAAATAAACGCGTTTCTTAAAAGCAAAAAAATCTGTGCTCTGTACGAGAGATTTCGCTGAATGTTAGATTTAGGGATGTAGGGTATAAAAATATAAAAGACTGGTTGTTTTTGCCTGAGCTGCTGCAAACCTTTATTTTTCGTACTGGTACTCACCGGCGGCCATTGTTGTGAATTCTGTCTGGAACGCTGGGGGAATAAAACGCCTGTCACTGTTGTAGCAACAACAACATTGTCTCGAATTTCGTAGTTATGGCGACACTAGTTAAGCCGTCACACACCGCAATTTCTGCTCGCATCGTCGCGCTTTATTTTCGCCGGATTTTTCCTCTCTGGATTGTTACTTCCGGTTTAAACGCTAACTACAACGGTTATTCCGGTACAACATCCATGGTTTTGTATTACACGTGCACTTGTAATTTTATCATTACGATTTATTTGCGTTGACGTAAAACCTAAAGTAAGACAATAACAATAGAAGTTAATATTTCTATTTCTATTTTACTGTAATACCTACTCTAAAATCAATAGTATTATTGATCTAGGAGTGTTTCCTAAACAAATATACGAATATCTAACACCCTATTAGATTTCTGGGAAATAAAGATCCTCCTAAAGCTTATTTGTAAACAGGAAGGCACGTTTCAAGATTATGCTTAGTTCGAGTTGAGAGAAAATGTTTATTTTTGTTAGCAAAGTTGTCCAGTTTTAAAATTTTTGGTTTACTTGACTAAAAGAAAATTAGTGGTTCCCTTTTTTTACTCTCACGTATTTTTTAACACAAACAGGTACTTGAGTACTATTATATACAAATCTACTCATTTGAAAATACATAATTGCATTTCTCGATAGAGAAATTCACTTTCAGTTTGTCGCAATCTTTATTAGACACCCTTGTATAATATGTAGATAGGAAAAAATGTGACTTATGTGTTTTTAAATTTGCAAAAGTTGCTAACAATAAACTTCTGGATTGTCTATTTGAAATATACATTATTTAAAAAAAAGTGTTTAGAAATATTAGAGGGTTCTCATACGAATATTCTCCTTAATAATAATCTCCTTCGTCATTGCATAAACACCCGGTATATGGAACGTTAAAGCTGACTATAATTTGTAATACTTACTCAAATAATATTTTTATCTACTACTCACATATAATAAGTTCATTGCATACGTATCTAGGACTATATATAATCCCCATCATTATACGCGCCAATGATTATAACGACACTAGCGTTGTATAATAATGACAGTTTGTTCAAGTAGTGACTTCATTTCCAGTTCCAAAACACTATTTGCCAAAAACAAACAATTCAAAGTCAAATCAAATTAATTCTCAAATATCTCACATAATAACTAATTATCTAATAACTAGAGAAAACTAAGATCTCTAATAATCAAGAAAATTAATTGATATAAAAATCGGTTGTAAAGCAAAAGGAATATGCGTAGGAAATCATTATAAAAAAAATCTTAGCGTTCTTTCCTTTAATTTTATTTCTTCTAGAACTTTGAAGTTATGCGCATGGGTGCTTTTGGAACCCTATAAATAGGGCTTATGCGCTTTCTGTCGCAGTTCAATTCTATTTTAGTCCAAGGATGCGTATATATAGTGCATTCGGAGTGAAATATTGTATGGGTACTTACTTGGAATAAGGTGTCATATTTTCGTATTTGTACGTGCGTATTATTTCTATTTTTATCTACCAACTATATCTTTAACCATGACCTTAAACATTTATCTTAATTAGTAATTTCAAATTATATTAGACTTTGTTTTTGTAGTAAAAAACTATTTTCCTACTCTTTCAAAATTACAAAAAAAAGATATTTTAACAAGGGGGTTATTTGTTTACATTTCTAGTTAGGAATGTGTAATAGTTGAGGGATTTTTACATTAGAGTTAACTTTTTGTATCACTGTTTCACGATTTATTACGTTCCTCGATTGGCGACGTATCGTCTACTTACAGACGCGCGCACTTTTGGGTGGATCGCGTGTATTTCACTCAGCGACTGCTTGGATACTACTGCAGGGATGCTGTAATCTGCACCCTATCACTCTCTCTTACATTCCGGCGGCCAAACTCTTTGCTCTTGACGGTTGTGCGCGCATTCTAAACGTGCGTATTTATTACGCCAGTAATATCAAGTGCATAAGTATGGTGCAATTCGCCCTCTAGTTTGTAGCGATTTTCAGGCGATCTGGCCGAAATAGATTGAACTGAAAGTTGTTTTATGATTATTTGATATTCCAGGCATAATACTAAAAGAAAATTAAACAATTTGGTTGATTATTTAAGAGAAATTTCAAAAATTTTATTTTCACCCGGCGCCTCCACCCAAATTGTAGTTAACGGTTTGTGATGTTTTTAGTGCAATGTACCGCCTTTTTGTACAATGTTGGTAAAGACGGATATTTGTAATTGTGAATTCGGCAATTATAAGCAAAAATTGATATAACTGTCTCGATTCTCTGCACCCAGAAAAATGATTACTCGACAGAAAAAAGCGTACTGTCGATTTTTCCCATTTAGGTAAAAATCATACTAGATTTTACTAGAAAACCTATCTTTTAAATCTATAAAATACTTGCAGGTACTTAGATAACTTTTAACTCCTTGTATTGAAGATCTTATAAATAAAAACATTCACTGAAGTCTATTTACTTACTTCAACGGAGTAACAGCTTTATTAAATCTAGTAATTATTCCGAGAAACCAAATTTCTTGCTTAAAATCAATATAATCTCGCGTATATGTGGCCCCCATCTCTCGTTTCGATAGTATTGATACCAGTGTTTGAAGGCCCATAACACTAAAACTACTGAACTACTAAACTACTGCCTCTGGGTGTAAACATGACCGCGAGAGAAGTGAAAAAATACCCCATTTACCACATCAATTTCAGTTTTTGTTTTTTTTTGTTTGTTTTCGTTTTATGCTTGTAAAAACTGAACCGATGGAGCAATCTTGATGCTTACAACAGACGAATTGTAGAGAATGAACAGATGAAAAAAGTGAACCCTACACGGACTCGATTGAATTAATATTAACGGAGGAAATTCGGAAAAACCGGAAAAATCTGCGTTTTTTAACATAATTAATAACTTCGCCATTTTCAAAGCTGTAGCGAAGGCTTTTCGCGCGAATATAGCGATTGATGGGTACTTTGAGTGTGGACAACCCAGGCGTTGTCCGATGATTAGTTTTAGCACAATTACGATTTGAATATTTTTATGCAATATGTTTCGGCGAGCCTAGATGCGTCGGAGATGGGCCGATTTTAATTTTTATTACGTATTTCGAAAGTTGAAGTATTGTGCTACAAACCGTCCATTCTGATTTTGCGTTAAAATATTGCGAAATAGGTGATAAATGCTTGCAAACATGACTGAAAACATCCCTGAAGCAAAGGAAGAAATAGAATACTTATACCAGCTACGTCATACGTCGTAACAAAATCATACGATTGGTGGTATTACAAAATAAGTGAGATTATAGCTATCTTGTGTACCCTTACTTAACGTAACGACCGTTTTATTATATAATATACAAAAAGCAATACATATATGAATACGAAATATAGCGCAAAAGGACGTGCGGAGTATCAATAAACGCACCATATAATCCACACTTAAGACATCGCGTGAGGAAGAGTAGAAAAAAAGGACGATATTAAAAGAGCTCGGCACGCAGGGGTATATGGGAGAGGACCACACCATCGATATTTTTATCCGAGAGCGCTAAATTGTCTTACACAAAGGGGATGAAAAAGAAGATGAATCGTCCGTATGCGCACTAAAAAACGTGGGCAATTGCTCGGCGGGCGCGACTGCGAAGGGGTGAACGGAGAAAATGGCCATCCTGAATCCAAAACACATTTACATTTTCCAGTTATGATCGAGTATATACTTCTGTTACGTTGTCGTTATCATTTCATCTTTAGTTCTTATAGCTTAGATATATTTTCAGCTATCTAAAGGAAATACAGGATGCGTCTGAAATAATAGCTAACATTGGGGGCGTAATACAGGATGAAAGAAATATATTTCTATAATTCTTTCTAATTAGCTTATCGTTTGGCATTTTTACACATTTATACATTTATACACTGTGCGTAATTTTTATTTATTTCCAATGATTTTAATTTTTTCTTTAACAATAAGTACTTACTCTTGAATTTTCAATAAAACCGTTTCAGTTTTACCAAGGTTTTGAATATTTTAGCAAAGATTTCAGTTTTTTCAGTATTTAAACATGTTTTGGTTCGGTTACGGTTACTGGTTTTATATCATAAAAAAATCGGTTACGGTATGGGTTTAGTTAATATTTACTATTGCCTGCCTACTTTTAATCAAAAAAGCCCGAAAAAAACCCGAAAAACCCCGAAAACCCCACTTGGGTTGGGGTTTTTCAAAAAACCCCGTTTTTTTTTTCAAACTCTGCTGCAAATAGGTGCACATCACATAACTTAGCTACTTAAGCAACATTGCTTATATACAATTTAAATAAAACATCCCAAACAGATCCTTGTGGTACCCCCAATCATTTTCTCCAATCCTAACCTGTTGTCTCCTGTTTGTTCAACAGTTTTCGAAACATTCCAATTCTTTTCCTTTTGATTCCGTATGCTTTTTATTTTTTGTTGTAATAATTTATGTTACTAATTTCTTAAATTTTAATTGCTTTTTGTTACCCATTATAGTTTTGAAATTTGTTCGTTCTCTATGAAGTTTATTATCCTCGTGTAAAACATTTTCCAAATATTCATGTTTAGCTTTTTTAAATTACTTTCGAGTACGCCAAATACTAGGTGGTGAAAATGTTTTGAACATTTGCCCCATACATTAATTAAGCTTTAGCCTGTAATAATGTACATATTCCATACTGTTGATTGCAATTAGTTTTTGGTTAAAAGCTAGGTAAGGCACTATTTACTCTCCCAATTACAATCAATAATTAGTGTTAGCATAACCAATTTGCGTACGGCGGCGGTAGGGTTAAAAGGGTAAACTGTCATTTTAAAATTATTACCGACCCAGATATACGGTATGGTAATTGATGCTAATAGACCTGTTTATTCGCGATTTAATTGACCGTGGCACAATGGAACGTCTACATAATGGCTTAAATGCATTACCCATCCGCCCCCTAACTAACAGAAGTGTTAGTTCACCCCTATTTAATAATTGAAACACCGAATATTCAAGGTATCTGCTATGCTGTTAGCGGATTATTATTAATTTATAGGTAATAACAATTGCGGTAAGCGCGTATTATGTAGAGTGAACTATATTGTTTAGTACACCCTAAACGCCCTTTGCACCTAACTAAACGATTCCCTGTGTAACGAAATGGTTTATTCATTGAATCTGTTGTGCTTTGTGCTGAAACTTCCCAGCTAGTTTGTAGAATCGTTTGTCACAATAGCTTATTTGCATATGTGATGAGTTGTTAGTTCTGGCAAGAAAAAAATAGTTATAAATATTGCGTGTTGATTAGAGTGGTTTTTATTTTGTCAAACATCCCTTTTTCAAAGGATGAGCCTTCAAAATGTTAATTGATCTGAAAAGCAATTAAGGTAAACGGCTTATTCGATAATTTTGTCTGTGACCTTCAAGAACGCTTGACAATAAAAATGTCATAACTCAAATAGGGGTTAGATATTAGGGGAGATTTGTTGAACTGTTTTTTGTATAAAAAAATCATATTCATTTTGGTTTTTCAAATATATTATAATACGGAAAAAGCTTAAACATTTCCTGCAAAATGATGAATTTTTAAATTCAGTTTTCTTGTGCACCAAACATTTCAGAAAATGTCACCAATTAGTCACCAAAAATTAGTCAAAAATACAACGCTTTTTCCGTACAATCTAAATCGGAAGTAAACATTGTGAATTGAGCAGACTAAATTTATAATTTCAAGAACGAAATTGTGAATTCAGTCTAGTTCTTCAAAGAAAGACATCCACACAACCAAATTGCCCATTCAACTATTTACAGCATGATGAAAAAATTAAAACAGGCTGGGTCTGTTGAAAATAGATACACCAAATCCCAAAAAAAAAATATGTTGCCGAAAATGAGGAAACAAGTTTGCCAGTGTTGCAAGAAGTAATCGTGCATAAAACGACTTCTGTTCGACAAATTGCTGCACACAGCCAATGCAGCAACAGTAAATGAAATACTAAAACTAAACAAGTATCACCCTTATTAACCAAAATTTATAAGTACACTTAACGAAAGAAACTTTGACATCAGGTATGACTGTGCCATCTGGTGTAAGGGGAAAATGGAAGAGAACAGATTTTTTTTAAAAGATTCGGTCGGCAGATTAGACAACATTTACGTCAAAGAACAGTCCCATTCTTCACAAAATTGCCGGTGGTGGGCACATGAAAACCCGATCTTTACAAGAGAATGCCGAGATCAGTACCATTTAAAGACTTATGTATTGTGCGGTATTTTGCATAATCAAATATTTAAGCCTTTTTTCGTCAAAATTTAAATGGGGAAATATATCTCCAGTTCCTGAACAGGGGGTTGTCACCTTTTTTGGACAATTTGCCGCTAATTCAACGGGCAATATGAACTATGTCAAGAACTCTTTAAATCATAAAAAGTAGTAGCAATAAAATAAGTTCATAGATAATAAATTAGCACGGGTAAGACAGCCATAATTAATACAAGAAACAATAGATGTTTAATGCTTTAGTTATTTTTGTTAAAATATTATCAGTGAACATAAAATTTGACTTCATTTTATATATAATTTTTACTTCTAAACAACATTTCCAAATAAATTTTATCGACAATAATGAAAATAAAGGTAGTTTACTCTTATCACAAATTCATATATTCGGAATCGCTCGGTATATGGCACCGAAATTTACATATTTGACTGTTGCAGTTTTGGTTTCATACGAGCCGCTAACTTTCATAAAGAATAAAATTTTCTGAGAAATACACAATAAAAAGGTTTTCCAATGGCGCTCCATATTTACTAACTCCCATCTGTCTCCTATCGTGTCTCACTCGTTGACCTATGACATTTTAACAGCCAAAATAGCGCGCGAATTCAATCAAATCTTGCGCTTTTATTGAGACACACTTTATCCTTTAGCTTCAATATATCAACAGAGTATCATTCCATCTTTTGATTTTATCGGGAAATGTGGAGCCAATCCAAATTTGTAGATACAACCTATATGCTTAGCACAGCGGTATAATAATTCCCCGGTTGTATATATGAATATTTGATTGCATCATTGACGTATATATGTCATCTGAACGCTGGCCTCTGTCGCTTTGTATCCGTACTATCAATCAATTACTGCATACCTGGTGACAGAGTGGACTTACAACTCACATAACTGGTATTTATTAAACCGAAAACAATAGAAACACTACAGCCATTGTTGTCCTGGTGTTAATGTCCTGGTTTTGCGGACCTATTCCTATAACAAAGGCATGGATGGTTCTTTATCCCATTAATCCAGTGTTTTCATCTTTTATTTTTATAATTAATGTCATAACTCATTAGGTCCAACGTAAGAATTGTGTGAAAGACAAAGGCTAAACGATAGTAGATATATTCATAAATTTACCTTCCTTTTATACATAGACAGTTATGATGAGACGCATTTTGTTTGTCGTAATACTTTTTCGGCCTCCTTTCTGTTTATAATGTCCATGACAAGGTCTTCCCTTAAATATTTAGAACCAAAGTGGTTTATATGGGGGTAAGTAGTGTAGGATGCCCCTTAGGGTCTGCCATCGCCAACTTTCCTTAACGCGTACATATTTAATCCGTGTTGGTTTTCCCTGTGGAGCGTTTTGTTCTTTTTTTGTTTTCTATAGACTTTACAACTCTCGGGCGGTTTTGTTTCGGCTCGTGTTTTGCATGTTCATAATTTGCTGTGCCAATTTGCTCACTTGGATGCAAAAAATACATAAACCGTAAACAATAGTAGGTATAATATTATAGAGGTTTACAATATCATTACAATATAAAGTGAAAACTGTCAAAAGCAAATACAAAAAAGATTATAAGCTATAAGTGTCCCAAATAAACAAATAAGTCAAACTTCTTTTAAATAGAGTGTATTTTGATACTGTATTAATATTGTTTTTTTTTTTAATTTGTGTCTAATTTGAACTCAATTAAAATATCTAAAATAAATTATTCGTATGTGGCATTGAAGTATTGACGCCGTTTCTTTGTACTTATTTTTCTTGTGGTCGTGCAGTTATTGATGATTTTATTGTTTGATTTAATTGATTGGCTATAGTAGTGATTAATGTAGGAACATAAAAAAATGTTTTTACTTTTGAAAAAAAAAAAAACAAGTCGGACAAAACTAGACATTTTAAAATTGGCTAAATAATAAACCAGCGGTGGGGCGGGGCAAAACGCAGATACAATTTTATTTATAATATAGTTTTGTTGAATACACGGTACATAGTGTTTTACTTTTCAGAAAAGTCTTACTTCAAGGACTACCTTTTCGAAATTTAACAATAATATTATTATTTTTGCAATTCTTAAAATATATTAGACGGTTGCTATTGATTATTTATAGTTTTTTTTTTCCAATACAATAACTAGGTTTTGAATGTAAGAAAAATATAATAATCCAAGATAAATAGTTACCCAATAATAAACAAATCTGAGAACTGCCAGATTATTCTGATGTATTTTTTTCGTTGAATCTGAATCAAAAGGCAAAAATTGAGAATTGTGTTTGAGAGAATCAGAGCAAAATCTTAAAACAATACAAAAATGCATTTTTTTCTCAAAAGACATACTGAATTCATAATTTTGTTCTTTAAATTATAAATTTAGTCTAGTTTTTATTCACAATATTTACTTCTGATTTAGATTGGACGGAGGAAAGCATTGTATTTTTGACTAATTTAATTGGAAATCTATGACATTTTCTGCAATGGTTGGTGCACAAGAAAACTGAATGTCAAAATTTGTCATTTTGCAGGAAATGTTTTTTTTTTCCCTATTATAATAATATATTTGAAAGGCCAAAATGAATATGATTTTTTTACAAAAAACATTATTTTGATGAAGTTGAACAAAGTTCCGCTAATATCAAACCCTTATTTGAGTTATGACATTTTTATTGTGAAGTGTTCTTTAAGGTCACAGACAAAATTATCAAATAAGCCAAGGTTTATTTTAATATTAATATTATTATGGTTTATAATAAACTTAATAAACTCAAAACTGCAAACAGTTGCAGAGTTGTAAAGATTTGTATTCCCATAGTTTATCATGTTATCTTTATGATTTATTGCAATATATTGCGTATTCCCTTCATCGTCAGCGACATCATTTTTATCGATTATTATTTGTCTCGATAATCTCAGCAATTTAGTCTCTTCTGGAAGGAAGGTTTTTTTTATTCGCGATTATGATATCAACTACTCAAACACACAAACTTCATCAATAAAAAGAACTCAATTCTAAATACTGCGCCATTGTGTCGAGATAGTATTTTTAAGTATCCAGAAAAGTGACACATGTGTTTTTTTCTGAATTGATGTTAAAAATTGTTGTACAGTGTCAAAGCTTAAAATAATACATGAACAGAATTGTACCCTTCGGTCATGTTCGGATTATCAAGGTTTCACTGTACATATTTTGTCAGGTTTCACTTCTTCTAGTTTTGCTTTTTTTTTATTTAACAGCATCAATCTACATTTGTTTAATTTAGTGTCGATCTTAGAACTAATAGCTTCGCAGACAAGAAAGCAGGTCATCAAAAATTGAAAGTAGATCATTTGTAAACTACACTCGTACAATGCTGTACTATTCACATACGTACGAGGGCAATATTATTAAGTATTTATAGGCTCCATGCCAGAGCAGTAGTTCGTGGGCCAACTCGGTCAACCGGTAGTGCCATTTTACTGCGAAAATTTATAAACTGTAGGGACGTGTTCGAAAATGAAACTTTGGCAAACTTTTGCGCAGACTTATTTTCAACTATGTTTCCAGACGAATGCTTTAGAAGCTTCAAAAGAAATAAAAAATGTGAGGAAACGAGACGAAACAAACTTTCTTTTTTCGAGAATGGTTCTTAATAAAGGGTCCAATGAGAGTGCAAAAATTGAATTTTAAGTACTGATATATTTATACATTTATAATGTAGATATTCGGGAATATATGTATGGAACAACACGTCCAGTAAATGGACGATCAAACTTTCACCATTTTGATAGTAATATTTGACAATAAGGACACATTGTTGTCTCGTGCAGCGCTCCATGTTTACTAAGTCCCATCTGTCTCCTATCGACCTGTCTCACTCGTTGACCTATCGAATCATAACAGCCAAAATGGCGCGCAATTCAAACCTTGCGCTCTTATTGAGCCATCTTCATACATTTTTAATATTTTTTTTCAGACTGATTACACCAGACATTTGGAAGATCTATCGAAACAAACAGAAGCCTTGCTCTACAGAACACTCCATATAGCTCTACTGGATAATGACGTAGCTCCATCAATCAAACTATTGGAGAGATGGGAAAAATCTTCGAGGCTATTGCAACAAGGTGGGTATTAAATGATTTAGATTTAGATTATAACGTCTGCATACTCGTTTTTTCTTAAGGGGTTTCTAAACCCACGCACGATCAAAAGAATCCATAAATCACAATATTTTCACACACGATTAAATTCGTTCTTTGCAAATTCCTTGAGAAAAAAAAAACACGTGTAATTGATAGAGGTTTGTTGTCGAGAGGATTTTTTATTAAATTTTCGTTTGCAGTGACGAAAAACCAGACCATGTCCGACGAGACGGAATTGTTTGGGAGAAAGGTTGACGATTTGTTCGGAATATGGGAGATGCTGGAGTGTCATCAAACTACGATGGATATTAGAGAGAATATATCGACGTTGAAGGAGAAAGGGTCGTTGTTGATGAAATCCCTGAAAGAGGAGGGTAGCTTGAATGCTGGTGGAAAGTTCGAATGGCTCGATTCGATATTGATAAAGGTTTGTATAATAATAAGTGATATTCTAATTAACTGATCTTTCTAATAACGATATGGGATATATAGGACATGGCATATAACCTGAAACCATTCAAAAATAAAAAAAAGAAAGCTGCGCAGAGATTAATGATTGATGTCAAAATATATTTTTCTTGTTTTAAGGTGCATTTAATTTATATTTTGATCAAAGTTATGTATTTATTATTTTTCTCAAGAATACGTTAACTTAGATCATAAGTTATTTCACAAAACGCGCTTATTACGTCCTTAGCCATATGCTCCTTCAAGGCTAGTCGTTATTTCTGAAACATCCTGTATTTAGTCTAGCTTAAAAAAAACATCTGAGACGGTTTCTTATGTTAACAACACTCGGATGAATAATTATCAAACTATAATAATTATTATAAAACAATAAATCCATTCATCGCATTTGGACCAAGATGTTATTTTCAGATATAACTTTCAACAATATTCTGTTTCAAGGTGAACTATTTAAAAACAAAACTATCCTAAACAATTAGTTACTGTATTAGTTATTTTTTGCATTTCTTCCTTTTCTTCATTACCTTCCTTTGCATCTTTCTTTTTCTTCCTTTTCTTAATTTTCTTCCTTTTCTTCCCTTTATTCCTTTTCTCCTTGTAGATCCAAACTGAATATTTTGTAACTAATTTACCACAATTTTACCTACATACTTGTTTATGAACATAACAGACCCAAAACTATTTCAAACTTAATTTATTTCTTTTTGTTGTTTCTTAAATTTTTTTTTAAATGTTAATTTCTAATTCTATTTGAGTTAAACTAATTATTTCGATTTTAGTGCTTGCAAAATGGATACTGGCTTTTAGTAGATAACGTAAACTTATGCAGTCCGGCAGTCCTGGACCGTCTGAACGCCCTTTTGGAACCAAACGGAGTCCTCACAATCAGCGAACGAGGTGTTGACTCTGAAGGAAAAATGATCGAGATCAAACCGCACAAAGATTTCAGGTTATTTTTCACGATGAACCCAAAGAACGGAGAAATCTCAAGGTATAAATTAATTTTATTCCTGAAATTATAAAAATAAAATAACTATTTAATCTTTTCAGAGCAATGAGAAATAGAGGCATAGAACTTTTTATTCTCAACGAAAACGAAAACTTGGAAAAAGCTAATGATATCGACCTAAAATCTTTAATACATTCCAATGGAGTGAACGATGGTGCAATTGTTAATTGTCTTATAAATCTGCACGAGTTTATTTCCGATTTAATTCTAGGTAAGACGTTTTTAATGATTATTTGTTTCGATTTACAATTATAATTGTTTGTTTTTTAGGGGAAAAACCGAGCATGAATCATATTTTACAAGCATCGTTTCTAATCTCTCAACAGCTGAAAAGAGGCATAAAAGCTGCGGATGCAGTTTCGACTGCCGTAGTAGATATATATTGCAAATCACGGCCAGACTACGAATTTAACACTAATGACCCCACAAATGTTATAAACCTTAAAATCGTCGAGCTGTTAGATGATAAATCTTCGACACACAATTTCTTCAACCCATCTTCAACCTTAAGAATTTCTGAACTTAATTCAAATTCCGAATTAACGACAATTCGTCAACAATGCTCCTTATTCGAGAAATACAACCGAAGCGAAATGACAGCTTATTATATCTTTAACCACTATTATTCCATAACTTCTCTTGATGATTTAAATCTACGATATAAATATTTTCGATTGGTTGCCGATTCGAAACAATTGAACGATTTTAAACATCTCAACGAAATATTTTATAATTACCTGCGTAACATCCAAGAAAACATTACAATCCTTCCATTGGAACAAAGATGGTTACCGAATACGAATTATTCAATAAAAAGTAATAAATTATCATTGGGGTTATATTTTCTAACGTCTAAATTCATTTGCAAATTGGGTACGAAAGAAGCTAAGATAAAATCGAATAAAATTGTATCGATATTGGACTATATTAAGAAGATCGAAGAGAATATATATGCTGATCGAATCGATGATATCGTAATAAGGGAGATAGCTCCGTTATTGAACGAATTCGACTTTTTCGTTTTGAAAGTTTGTACAGAGCATTCTCCGGAACTTTCCAATACCCATTACGTTGAAATTATCTCTTTGCTACAATGGAGGATTTACATTTACAAGAAATTAGAGCAAAATATAAACAATATTAAAGAATTAAAATTAAAGGAGATTTTATCCGAACTCCACGTACATTACAAATGGTTCGTAAAGTATTGCGTCAACAAATTTATTAGTGTATTAAATTTGGAAGAAAGCGAAAACATTACTCGGATTATCGACAGAATAAATGCGAAACTTACGACACATTTCAGTATAATGCAGAAGATTGGAAAACGTTATAAGAAAACAATCGCTAGTCCACCTCCATTAATAAACGAAGAGCAACTTAATATAACCGTAAAATATGTGAACATCTGCAACACGTTCGATTTCTACAGACGAACCGAAGATGCCAAGAAAATTATTGCAACATTCCTAAATAATAAAGAGATTTATTTAAAGTTACGATCGTTAAAATCTGAATTAACCTATAAAACTTTCGAGGAACCTGAAAACCTATCGGAAATCTCAAAATTCCATGATGAATTTATTAATTCTTCCGATACAGGCGAAACTATACAATCTGACTTCCAACTATTAGCAGTCTTGGATTATTTTGCCATGCTCAGTGTCTATAAAACGCGATGCAACTTTAGCAATAATATCCTTATAGACGCAGTAACAATTCCGAATAGTTTATTTGGAGCTTTGCGACGTTTTACAGAAGATAACGATAAGAGACTTTTGTATGAAATCGATGGAAGTACAACACATTATCTGCTACATGCCGTGTGCACAGTGCCTAATAGTTTTATTGGAAATTCGGAAGAAAGAAAAAAGTTACAATGGCATATGCCGATCCTTAGTTATTTGATGACTAATATATTGGTAAATGATGGCAGTAATTCTGGGACAGTTTCAACTAAATTTGGGGATTATCGACAGTCTGCAAGCTTATATAATAAGCTTAATTTAATGATTTGGAGTAATATGTATACGATGTCTTCGATTTCCTATGATATCTTGTAAGTAGAAGATTTTTTAAATTTTTCTAAACTGTATAGTTTGCATTATTTCTTTTTCTTGATTTTGTTCCATTTGTTCACTCACTTTCTTTCTTCCTGTCTTCTTTTCTTCCTTTCATCCTTTCTTCCTCTCTCCTTTTCTTGTTTTCTTCCTTCCTTTCTTTCCTTTCTTCCTTTCTTGTTTTCTTCCATCCTTCCTATCTTCTATTCTGCTTTTCTTCCTCTCTTCCTTTCTTCATTTCTTGCTTTCTTCCTTTCGAAACTGAATATTTGGTAACTATATCTTGCAATTAAGCACAACAATTTCAATAGACCTGTCACCTGAATAACTTAATCTTCCATTTTGTGAATTTCTTCCGTTTAATACCTTTATTCCTTTTCTCTGCTTTCTACTTTTTCTTCCATGTGCATATTTAGTAACTGTGTATTGAAATTTAACTAGACAATTTAATAGAACTTTGTTGTAGGAAATTGGAATTTGACTATATCACGAAATCCTATAAAGATTTTGGCCGAACGTTTGCAAAATCCTTAGGAATTGAAGGACCTGATGACGAATTGTTACAACTGTGTATGAAAGAGATCCAAGAAAGAAATCAAGCAAGTGGAGGAAATGACAACCTTGTAATAATTGATCTTATATTCGAATTCGAACAGAACTTGAAGCTATTCCCCGAATATATTCCCCAAAAACGATTCGATAAAATTAACATTATTGGCGATTGTTATATCCTCCTCAGCTATATGAAAGCTATGTTGAATAGCAAATTGTCACCTATTGATCCATTTTTAAAGACGGAACTCCAAAGGAAGTACGTAGATCTAGAATTGTGCGATTTCAAACTTTTGAAAGAATCGTATAAGCTGCAAAATCAAATATTTTCAACTACACAATTTTCGTTATATTCTGATTTAAACAATAAAATCTACGAGTTACAAGAAAAAAGCAAAGACTTGCAAAATTGTATTGCTATTAGGCCAGAGAATGAAAGATATGAATCAATAGTACAGGTAAATTGTTTGTTTCCGTTTGTTTTTACGCATTTTATAATAAATCGTTTCATTTTAGGATGTTCAATATGCTTTTTCGACAGTTCTTTCCGAAGAAAGTATTCTGAATTATCATAGCGTAATAAATTCCGCTATAAACAGGGTTACAATTGCTATCATGGAAGGAGCAGTTATAGATTTGAGCAATTATAGAAAACTATTGACAAGGGAAATTGCTACAAGTGTAGAAAATTTTAGCGAGATCCTACATAAATATCGCGTGACGTATCCCGATATTCTCGAAGCCTTGTATTCCGACGTAATGGGAGTTGTCTACGGTCTTAGACTTAAGGAGAGCGCGCTTAGAAAACTTATCTCGCAGTATGAAAACCAGAAAATCGGTTTGAATTTGGAGGACACTTTGTTAAATTTGATTAGGTTTCCGTCTTTGTGCGATGTACAAAAGAATTCTATCGAGGTCACGAAAACGTATATAGAAGAAAATCTGCAACATTACGTTTTGGAAATTCTGAATGCCAAGGAACACCACATTGCCAGGACTATGCAATTTAGGTATGTGGTTTAGTAATTTTCTTCCTTTTCTTCAGTTTCTCCCTTTTCTTTAATTTCTACCATTTCTTCATTTTCTTTGGTTTTCTTGATTTCTTCCCTATCTTCCATTTCTTTATTATTTTCCATTTCTTCAATTTCTTTAATTTTTTCCTATTCTTCCATTTCTTCCATTTATTTTGATTCTACCTTTTCTTCCTGTTCTTCCTTTTCTTTAATTTCTTCCACTTCTTCCGTTTCTTCATTTTCTTCCATTTCTTCTTTTTCTTTCATTCCTTCGTCATAAACTGTACTTTTGTATAATCATTTATGTGTTTCTTCTCTATAGATTGATCAAATGTGCGATTATCGAAACTTACAATGCTGCTATAATTGACGCAAAATATCTGTCTTCGATAACTAACCCACTATTAGTTGAGCATCTGGACGACTTATTTGGAAAATGTGTGTTGATCTGGAGCAAACAACAACAGGAATTGGAAGATGCCAAACTAGAAGAAGATAGTTTATATAAAATGAAGTACGTAATAAAATTGGTAACACCAAAACTTGATGTTATAATAATGTTACATAATTTTTAGGACAAAATGTGATGATAAATCGGAAGAGGAACAGATCCAAGAAGAATTTGACCAACTCTTTCCGGCTTACCAAAAAACAGACTTCAAAGAATTCCAAGAACAGAATTTGGAAGACTGTAACATGCCTCAGGAGTCCAAGAAACCAAGGGCTTCTATTAGGTTAGAAGATATAAAACAAGTATGTGATATACACAAGAAATTTACGCAGATTTACTCGAACAAGGAGTGGCTTAAAGCTACTACTCCAAGTGATGTTTGCAATTTTGTCGTACCCCTTATGGAGAAATACAAACTCTATAAATTATTGCTCGAAAACTCAGTGGAATGTTTGGATTATCATCTAGATAAGAAAGTCTTAAGCAGTTTGTGCATTCTGGTCAATATTGCCCAGAATTTTGGTAACACAAACGATGCTTCAAAATTAGGGAAACCGTTTGATTTCTACCACGATTCTAACGTAGAAGAAGTCAAGGGTTCCTATCATATTTTAAAAGAATTAGAACAACAGATTGAGACTTATCTAAACGAATGGCCAGATCACCCAACTTTACAAGATGTAAGCAATTTACAATCATCTTTACATTTATACAAATTTGAAGTTTAATTTTTATTCTAGATTATTACAATCATCAAGAGGATTTATAGTTTCGACATCTTGAGTCCTTTAGCGAGATTTTTAGCTGGCTTTGAAATTTTGCTCACCAAAACAAACGAATGGGAACAAAACGCCCACTCTGGTGTAAGTTTGCAAGCACATATTACCAGCATAACCCAGCAAATTATAACGTGGCGCAAACTAGAATTAAATATGTGGAAGGATTCACTTGATATCACGTTTGAAAGGTAAGATAGGTAAAAAGAATAATTAATCAATTAGTCGATTAAAAATTCATTAATTAAATAAAAATTAATTTATAATATTAATTAATTACAAATTTAGGTTGAATTTACCCATTGCTAAGTGGTGGTGTTACCTGTATAACGTCACAGCACAATTTGAAAGTGGTAAGATAACCCCACTCGAAGTAATCACAGCAATTCAAACGTTTATAACGAAATCAAACCTGGCTGAGTTCAAAAATAGGTTGGAGTTATTATTTACGTTTCATTGCCATAGCGCGCAGAAATCTGAAAAACTAGGTAAAGTTTTCATCTCTCGTATTTAATTTTAGACTTAATTAATTTTACTTAATTTGGCAGGACTAATTTCGAATATACTTTGGAATATGTATCATTACTACGCTCAGTTTTTACCGAATGTCATGTCAAAGATTAAGGAGGTGCGGGATCCAATTGAGAAAAAGATGAAGGGTTTTGTTAAGATTGTCAGATGGAAGGACATCAGTTATTGGGCTGTCAAGGATACTATGATGAAGACGCATAAAACTATTCACAAGCATATGAGGGAATTTGAGCAAGTCCTGCGACAACCTGTTCATCCACACTTGAACTTGCCCATGGAGAATACGGATTCCAGCAGTGTTGGCATCTGGGATAAACCCTCATCTAGAGATAATCCTTCATTCGATGATGGTATCTACATTGCTAATTCATCTATAGTTGAGGTATGAGAAATTATATCCTTGCTCCTTAAAAATATTAACAATGTCTGTTTTTAGGTACCAAATTTAAATCCTTTAACCTTAGGAAATTTAGTACAAAAAGCTTCCAAATATTTCACGAAATGCAAATCACTGAGTAAAAAGATTCTTACTTCTGCTCCTTATTCGCAATTAACAAAAGATCTGGACGACTATATATCGCAAGTGATTACCACAAGTATACATTTGCAGAATTTGGAGGTATGTCCACAAACGTTTATGCAACACGCTGAATTGTTTAATTAATGATTTTCTTTGCAGATTAACAAATCATTGCCCAAGAGCAAACAGAAATCGCAAGCCAAGAGTATTCTGCAACAAAAGAGGCGTTGTTTGGCTGATCTGTTCACAACTTTGTCGAAAATTGGATTATCGCATAGGACTGGTATTTTGGAGTCAAAAACCGATGATGAAGCTCGTAAATTTTTGTTAAATCCTATCGATTTGGAGCATCTGCTTTTGAAAGATACCACTACAAGGTAATAATATATTGATGCAGTGGCTTCAACCAATATTATTGCTGAATATTGTTTATTAGACTATTAGCTATTTACTATTAACTATTAACTGTTAGTTTTATAAGCAATGAGTACTTATTTTACTGCTTGTGATTTTTTACAATTTTTATGTCATCGTTTTTGGCTTCTTAAACAATTCTCAGAAACATGTGGTAACTTCAAGCACAGCGGCTGACTTTATATCATTCATTAGACTATTGGGAATAATTACTGTTAGTTTCATAAGCATTGATTACTTATTATGCTGCTTGTAAATTTTTACAATATATCTGTCAACATATTAGGCTTCATATATAATTCTCAGAAATATGTGGTAACTTCAATCAATACTGCCGCCTTTCATAAATATTGAGTAGTTATTTTGCTGCTTGTGAATTTTTACAATTTTTCTGTCAATCTTTGGCTTCATTTTTTTCTCAGAAATGCAGTGACTTCAACCATTATTGCTGACTCTATATTGTTCATTAGACTATTAGGGATAATTACAGTTAGTTTCATAAGCATTGATTACTTATTTTGCTGCTTGTGAATCTTAACAATTTTTCTGTCAGTTTTTGGTTTCATATTTTTTTCTCAGATAAATGATAACTTTAACTACTATTGCCGACTCTATATTGTTCATTGGACTATTAAGGATAAATACTGTTAGTTTCATAAGCATTGATTACTTAGTTTGCTGCTTATGAATTTTTACAATTTTTCTGTAAGTCCATTTTTTCTCAGAAACATGTGGTAACTTCAACCACTTTTATTGCAAGCTTTATTTTATTTCTTAGACTTCTAGGGATAATTACTGTTAGTTACATAAGCATTGAGTACATATTGTGCTGCTTGTGAACTATTTTTAATCAACATCTTGGACTTTTTAGACTCTTCTCAGAAACATGTGACAACCATTTCTGCTGATTTTATACTGTTTATTAGACTGTTTATGAGGAAACTACTGTTAGTAATAATACTAATTTTGTTATATGTTGTTTTCCAGAAAATGTGATAAAAAAGTACTTCAAATTTGGAACGGATGCGAACCGTACTACTCAAAATCCCTGATAAAATTAGATATTTTACAAGCTGCACTGATCAACCCTTCGAAAGATTTGGGCATGAGTGATGTGGAACGTTGCAAAGGGTTTCCAATTAATTTAATGGTATTTATTCATTATTTATTTATAAGGTGTACATAAATATAATTAATAATTTGTTTTAGAATGTCATCTACAAGGAAAAGGAAAGATTGATTGAATCATCGGAACATCTTTATAGTTTACGACTCCACATTCAATATTTTAAAGAATTTTGTAGCGGTGCCGATTTTGTATCAAGGATGGCTTTAATGGACTTATTTGATAGTTTAAAGAATTCTGTCGGCGTTCTTGAGCAATATAAAATAATTTTGGAGACTTGCCCAGAGCAGAACAGTGTGGAGTATAATTTAAAAGAAGTTCCTATTTTACTACCAGATGTAATGAATGGGTTACGTTTCAAGCATGACGAACTATGGAATAGTTGTATGTCGTTTATATCGTTAGGATTGAATAGTATTAATAAAATCCTAGAAAATTTCAAAGATAATGTTTTAATTTCTCATAATTATCAACTGGAGCTAGAATATGTTCCTGTTACAAATGTTAGCAACTTATTGAAAGAAATTCAAGAGGTTGAAAAGAACCTAAAAGACGCGCAAAAGATATTTGGAGATATTCCACTTTCAACCAGCATTAAATGGTTGAGAAATGAAATTTCTCAATGCCGGAAGAAAATATCGAAGAAGCACCAACAAACTAACGACACACCATTAGAGAACTTCAAAGAAAATAATGAAGAACTAGTCAAGAGGATATTGTGCTCTATTCAGAACGTCTTCAAAAAATTTCAAGACTCAAACCAGGAAAAAACTGATGATCGTCAGAATGAGGAAAGTCTTCGGGATGATCACATCAAATTTGCAACTACAGGAGTTTTTGATTGCTTATCCCTGTTGAACATGAAAGGCATTTTAGAGAGCGTCCTTAAAATTAAGAAGGACTTCTCTGGTCTCACACCAGGTTCATACAGACCATTCAAAGACATTCTCGGTAACACTTTACCATTCCTAGATCAAATCTTGCTGTTGCACCAATACTTTTTCACACAACAAGTTGCAAGTTATAGAATTACCACAAAAATGAATTGCGTACTGTTGAATATTTTTATCGATTTAGCCACAAAGGTACGATGACTAAAATTTAACGAAAAATGTTTGAATAAAGTTTCAAATATTATTTTTACAGGGTTTCTGCATCCCTCCTGAATTATCAGATGAGATAAGTGAAGAGGGCAGCACTCAGCAGTCGGGTGGTATGGGTTTGGGTGATGGAGAAGGTGAAAAAGATGTTTCCGATAAAATAGAGTCCGAAGACCAACTTGAAGACGCACAACCTGACGGAGAGTCCAAAAACAAAGAAGACAAGGATAACAAAGAGGAAGATAAGGGAATTGAGATGTCAGATGACTTTGATAGCAAATTGCAGGTATGAGTTATTAATTTACATTAAGGTAAATGCCCAAAATTCAGACAGATTAAATAATTCTTGTTACATTTTTAACTGTAGGTGTTATATTGATTTGGTGCTAATGACTATGTTTGCTTATTTCAAATTAATCTCTCTTAACTCAGACACTTGAGGTACACTATTCCGACAAATAAAATCTTTCATTACTTCTAACTATGTACAATTCTGATACGCAATGTCTGAGCTACGGACATTCTACATTTACTGGTACCTAATTCTGACACCCCTAAATTTGTAAATAATGTGGTTAAGTGGTTAGTGATTAAAAGAACAGTAGGTACACCATATTATTATGAAAATATAAAGCATTTTTAGTCAGCCTAAGCAGATACCATTACATTTTTCTTAATCATATTTATCATATAGCAATGTAAAAAGACACTCAATTATCAAGATCAGTCAAAGTTATAGGTTATATTTTGGCCGTTAAAAACATTGGTAAAATAAGAAAAAAACAATTGTGGGTTGTCAAGCCTAATGTCAAAACAACAAACTGGAAGTCTTAAAATATAGTTCAATATTGTAAATTTCTTATTTTAACCAAATAAATAAAAGTATGTTGGTGTTAGGACAGTGTCTGAATTTGGGATGTTTACCTTTATTTTACTTTACCAATAACTTCAAGCTGCAGCTTCATAATAATTTATTTCTTGTTTATGGAAGGATGTAGAGAAAACTGGAGAGGACGAAGATGAAGATGACAACAATTCAGACGCTGATGAACAAATGGGAGAAACTGAGAGAGGTGCAGATCAACTCGACGAAGAAATCTGGGGTACCGACAATGAATCGGAAGGAGAAAATGATGGTGAGGAAAATTCGAAAGAAGAAAAAGGAGATGGTGGTGAAAGTTTGGATGATCACCAGATGGGCGCTAAAGAAGATGAGACTAACGAGCAAGGGGACCAAGATGGTTCCAAACCGCAAGAAGTCGATAAGGAGATAAACGAGATGGACGAAAATGAAATTGACGATGACCAAGTTGACCCTTATCATGGAAACCAACAGGAGATAGCAGAACCAGAACCCATGGACCTTCCAGATGATTTGCAACTGGAAGATGACAATGAGAAAGAAGACAATGATACCGCAGAAGATAATCCTTTCGATATCGACGAGATGAAAGACAAATTTCTTCCTCCGGAAGTAGAAGAAGAATCCAAGAAAGATGACCAAACTGATGAAGACAAAGACCACGAAGAAAATAGCAATGACAGTGACGCTCAGGATGATGATAATGGCGATAAAGATGCTGACGAGGTGGATCCTAATAACGATAATGATAAAGTTGATAATTTAGATGAGGAAGCTCCAGAAAATGATCCTGATAACGTTGAGGATGTTGCTGCGGATGGTCTGGACCAAACTAATTCGAAGGATGATGAGGCTCAACCGATGGATGTCGATGAAAATATTAATCAATCGAAAGATAATGTAGGTTTTTTGGTTCATAGCCTTGACATATCCATTGTAAATATAATGCATTTTTTCATTTTAGGCCCAGACCACAGAGAGTAACGACCAGAATTCTGCAGAAAAATCGGAGGCTACCCAGGATAACCAGAAGGATTCGGAAGGCGTTGGACAATCTCAGAGTGAACAAACTGAGGGTGGCAATGAAGATGCCGCAAGTATTCAGCCTCAATCTGACAGTTCCACTAAAAGTCAGAATAAGAACAAAAGGCAGAAGTTAGGGGAATCTGATTCCAAACGAACTTTAGGTATTTAATAATTGCCTCCTTCCCTGAATTCGTGAAGTATCTTTGTGTTTTATTATTTTAGGTGATACTTCAGAACCAATAGCAAAGAAACTGAAGACGATGCAAGCTGATAACAGAGAGGATAACGCTGAAGATAAATCAAATGAACAGCAGAGGGAGGCTGATCTGTATCAGCATATTAAAGAAGCGGATAAAAATAAACCTCAGGTAAAATGTTTATTACCAATATAATTTCTTGGTGTTTATGTTGAAATTTTTGGTTAATTCTGGTAGATGCTGGATGCTGCTACGAAAGAACAAATCGAAGAGCAGAAGATAGTTCCTGACGAGAATGAAACTGAGGAGGCCAATGCCGATGAAAAATCCACTGAAGATTTACCACCTGAAGATGAAGATGACGTTAAATTGACAGAAAGTGCAGTGCAGAAACCGCAAAATGTTGGGGATGAGAATGAGAAGAAATCTGACAAGAAGCAACATCCTGATGGTAAGTAGTTTTGTTTGGAAATATTTATATAGTTGTGGTGTTAAGTGGTGTTAACTTTAAGATTTTCGTATCTAACGGCAGATTTACATTTATCTATAACGAATGGTACAATATTTCGTTACAATGTGTCTGATATCTTTTTTAATGTTGTTCTAGGAGACATCTTACAAGAGTTAGAAGCTGTCGAAATCGAAGGAGACGTTGTCCAAACTATGCAAGTCGAACGTGGGCACGAATCATTCTACAATACGCAATTTTCTGAGACCGACAACAAACTCGACCTTCTAAGCATTGAAGAGAGAAACAACTTACGACTAGATGTCGAACAACAATTATCCACTTGGATTGAGGTAAGACTTATCAAATACTACAAAATCCAGATAATCAATTTTATTTTCAGCCTCCGTCGACTGAAACTGCTCAACGAGCCTGGGAAAAAATATCCGCAGTCACGTCATCTCTAGCCCACGATTTAGCGGAACAACTTCGGCTCGTCTTAGAACCAACGCAAGCGTCCAGACTAAAAGGCGATTTCCGTACGGGAAAGCGCATAAACATGCGGAAAATAATTCCGTACATCGCATCGCAATTCCGCAAAGATAAAATTTGGTTACGACGGACAAAACCAGCAAAACGAGAATACCAAATTGTCTTAGCCATTGATGATTCCTCGAGCATGGATGATAATCATTCCAAAGAATTAGCATTCGAGAGCGTGGCTCTAATTTCCCGAGCTCTGACGCTCTTAGAATCTGGGCAATTATCGATTTTGAGTTTCGGGGAGAAAACTGAAGTCCTACATAAATTAAGCGACCCATTTACGGAACGGAGTGGATCAAAATTATTGCAGAAGTTCCAATTTGCTGAGAAGAAGACTTGTATAGGACAAATGGTTAATTTTGCGACGGAAATGTTAAATTCTGCCGGAGGGCATTCGAATGTTTTAAATGCTAAGTTGCTGGTTGTTGTCAGCGATGGGAGAGGGATATTTTCTGAGGGAGAAAGTTACGTGCAGCAGGCGATACGAAACGCGCGAGTTAATAATGTTTTTATGATTTTTGTGATTATTGATAACCCGAAAAATAAAGATTCGATTTTGGATATCCGGAGAGCTGTTTTTAAAGGAGGATCCAACGTTGAGGTCTTGTCTTATATGGATTCGTTCCCGTTCCCATATTATCTAATTCTGCGGGATATTAATTCATTGCCTAGCGTTTTAAGCGATGCTCTGCATCAGTGGTTTGAAATGATATCTAGTAATGCGTAAGAATGCTTTGTCTAGTGTAATATATATTAAGAGTGTATGTAAAATTTAACTGATAAAATGTAAAATCGTGAATAAAGATGTTTTTTAAAAATATTTTAGGTTTATCGTTTGAAATTTTTAATCAAAAAGTTTAAAATTTAAGGGAGTACAATTTGGAAAAACCGAAGGTAAGTAACATTACTTAATTTACAATATTTATTCAGTATTAGACTATAAAGAACATAAAATCTGTGTAATATAATAATAACACGTTATTTATTTCTGCATATTAGTTCTATAACCAAAAATTCTAAAATATGGTTACGTAGCGCCATCTCTGAATTTGTTTCGTAACAAAACATTTTAGCTATTTTACACCAGACATGATTGGCGCTAGTGTCTTAAGCGACATTATGCAAGTTTTGTTTTTTTAATTGTATACAATATTGCAAGGAATATTAGAACAGCGGTATTTCCGAATAATTGAAATCTATTTCTTCTTCAAATTTGTAAAAGGTAATCATTTGTGCGGAAATGTACATAAAACAGATCTGATAATTTAAAACGTTGCAGACCTGTAGAAAAGCATAACGTACGGATTTGCTCCACTTTTGCTCACTCAACTTCAACTTAAGGGTGGGTTTTCACGCGCGAGTCTTGACCACGGCTTGACAAGCCTCATAGATGGCTCTAGCGGTACCTTACCAACCATGTTACCAACGATAAATGTGGCGAAATGGTGGTGGCAATAATGGTGTACTGTTGGTTGCCCTCTCAGCGAAGAAAAAAACTTAATTTTTGGTGTGACCTTGAGGGTGGAATGCCGTCTCGCGCTAAGCACTATTCTGTGCTTTCGCCGATGCGTATGCCAAGTAAAAAAAAAAGTTGTATTTGTGTTGATTTGTAATATTTTTAGCTCGATTCGCGGATTATTAATATGGATGATGGGACCTTGAATCTTGATCCAATTTGTGAGTACATAAACATATTTTTGTGATATAATTGATAATTTCATATTGTGTCACTGTCAAATGCGCATGTCAAGCATCCCAACGTAAGTGAATCGAAATGAAACTATTCTAAATATCATACGTAAGTATAATTTTTCGTACAGCTTGACCAGCGACAAGTTACTTCGACAGCAGAGCGTAAATATAAGGAGTACGTGACGGGTTTTGCGCAGCGCTCTCGATGCAATTACTCGCTGGTCAAGGTATATATATATATATATAGACTTTACCAAAATTGACCAGATTCCATATCGTATAGACAATTTTGGTGGAGTCGCCGGTAAAAATTCTCCGGCGACTCCACCTAAAGTGTCGATAATTCAACAAGGAATTTACATTCGATTTTTGGTGGCGGCGCCGGGTAAACCGCAGTTGTGCTGCACTTCACTCTGTCCTTTCTCGCTTACTGTGACATTGACCTACATTATTCTGTTCATATCATCATAGTCAGTTGTTTGTTTGTTTATCTACAATAAAAATCTCTTGGATTGTCGAATCTTAATGTGGGTGTGTTTAGGTGGTGATTTGTGTAGTGCAAGAGATGGTCGGATGGCAATTGTATGGGACGGATTACTCGTATGCGAAATAACTTTAATCAATCGCGACGCGCAGACGCGATTTTGACTTAATTAATGAATAATAAACATAAGAATTAATACAAAATAATTATAATTATCACACATAATAAATATAAAATAACTACATTATACAGGAGAAAAGTGGCTCAATGATTCGTAAAGCATTTCCTTCGAAGCTGGAAAATGTGTCAATAAATACTCCCATTCCGATGTTTCTAGGCATATAACAATAGACATCATGGATGCTCGAACTGACCTAATATGCTCCAGAGTCTTTAATCCCTGGTATTCCCCAAAACTCCCTCCAGCAAATAAAACGTACTGTTCAATTTCATTGTTCCCAAGTTTATCCAATACTCTGGCTTCGCCTTCATGCAGAAAATAAATTCTACCGTCAACGTCACCCTTCTGGATAATATATTGACCTGGGAGGTACACCTCAGACCTCATATGTAGGACCAACTGCTTGATGAAATCAATATGGGTTTTAGCAAACAAAGGATGGTTTAGCAAGTGGTAACCATATAGCGAGAATAGTATGTCCTGCTTTAAATAATATGGTGCGTCCATTATCAGCTGAGGAATGCTGTGACCACAATAGTGCAGCCACAAACTAGAAAGGTAAACTTCCACGCGATCTATTATAGAAATTGAGACGTGCGTACTCTGCATATATATCTTTAACTTTTCCATTTCCTCGCCATACTTGTTCATAACGTATTTACCGACCGATAGCAAACTTGCAAAACCAGACGTTAGCGCTATCATCAACGCTTGAAATATGTAGATCATAACAATAGTCGCGATCAATTCTGTGACAGTACGAGGCATCTGTTCCCGTACACCAGTTGCGGTGAACAAACTTATCACGTACTGGTACACCAGTCGAAAATTGTGCCTCTCGTCATCTGATTCTTCCAACACTTGGCTGCCGGTGTCGTTAAGAGTTATGATAAGGCATTGATGACCTGGACAAGAAATGAGATACCTGAAACAAATTTGAATCGGTGAGTGAAAGCACACAACAGGACGCCAAAATTTCCAAAATTCTATACTTTAAGGAAAAACGAGCCGTAGGCGAGCGTATAAACATGACATTTATTAATATCCGTTATGTGCGAGCCAGATACGACTTTTTATCTACCACTCATATGTTATATCAAATATTGTCAACTATCAACCATGTGTTGCATAATGACAGTGTCTTTGAATAAAGAAGTTTGAACAGTCATTATTATTCAATATTCAAATCTACTGTCATCACAATCCCCGGCGTGTATCCCTATTCTGCCCTCCAATGGTAAACTGCCGTATTTGCCGTATGTACAAAAATGACATTGATTGAAATATTTCCCTTTTTCTCTTACATATGACGTATAGTTTGTAGTAGTAGGTTTATTTTAAATGTTGTATTTTGCCGCCCGAGTTCCGCCAGATGGCGCAGATGTTCTGACAGGTTTTTTGGAATTTGTATTTGAGTATGTGGACATATGGCAGTTATGATTATGTTACGAAGAAATCAAGACGTGTTTAATAAAAGCTAGTTTAACTTAAAACAAATTAGCCTGTTTTACATACAAATTATTAGGTAACATGCTAGGCTAAGGTAAATTGTTTAAAATGTAAACAATCTGCGTGGTTTTTGCATTAAAACAGAAAAATTCTAGCGATTTTTGTATACGGCGTTTTATATATTTTCGAGATACGGCGTTTTACCGTTGGGCGGTAGTATTAAACACAGGGTCATTAAATAACGCATAAAATCCGTTAATTTTTGCTATAGAGTCAAAATCTAAAACGTTATAGCGATTGAAATTACAGCCCGTACGAAGAAGCTATTTTCAGTTTTTTTCCAATATTTAAGTTATGACGTCAACCAATTATTTTCTAAAAAACGATGGTCACAAGTTGCCGCCTTAAGTGTTTTTTCGGTATCCTGCCCCAATAGTTTTTCTCTCAATCTTTTGTAATTAGGTATCTTGTTAATAGTTATCGAGCTTTATTTTAGGACGTTGTTTTCGCTCTAGTGCATAGTTTGAGCCATGTTTCAGTACTGAAACTTTAGAAAATTCAAAAATCTCATGCCTGTATGATTAATTTCGTCCGTGAATTAGCAGAAAATTACTTTGCCATCCTTTCAATTTTTGAAGATAATTTATTTGGTGCAAAATACCTATATACTTATATTCTAAGTATATTCTGACTTTTTTTCTGACACCGTTTTTCTCTAGTGTCAGTAGTGGTGTAGTGTTCCATAAAGAAACTCTCACAGTATTTTAAGGACCCATTTATAGATATTGCACAAAAAAATTTTTTTCGTAGTCAGAACGATATATCTTACCAAAAGCACGTCATGAATTGGACAAGGAGTACCATAATATACATCAGGAAGGTCCATTTGAGAGCCTTGCTCACAGTCAGCTTGTTCCTCCAATTATTGTAGTAATTGATCATGTGAAGGAAGCGCAAGGCCCTATTTGCTATGCAGAACCGATACGCCTCCTCTGTTATATCATAATAAAGCAACGCAAATACTTCACAGGGAAGGCAAGTCATGACGTCAATCATAAATCCATCAAACTTCGTGAAGTATTTCTTCGCGATCTGCTTGAAGGAGTTCATCAGCAGGCCAGTTTCGTGATCGATATACGTCAAATTAAAAGCTATTATAATTTTCGTGAGAAACATTAGGTCGATGAAATACAAGAAGTATTGAAACTGGTACGGCACGCTGTGGTCGATTATGTACGTTACTGTCAATATTGACGCAATTGGAGACAAGTGCATCTTGATGAAGTATTCGTACCACTCATAGACTCCGGAGTTGGAGTTGATCAACATTCTTTGCCAGAGGTTTTTACTTTCTATTGTTCGGTTGACTTCCTGAAAGTATTGAAATAAATTAAACTGTGTTACAGTGGAAAAAAAAATTCACGAGACATAGTGTACCATGTAGCGTTGGTGGAACTGAACATAATGGTAAAAAAGAAATTTTACAGACACCCCTAAAATTTTGATCACTCATCAAAGCAATCCACTAGTAGTAAGAAATCAGCTTCAGTGCATGCTTCAGTGCAAATATAAAAAAGAGAAATTCGTGACAATGGCAATAAGTGATGCTATGTCTGTGAGTTCTTGTTATACATCCTTATCAAGATATATTCTTCACATTTCAATTGCATCTATTATTATGGAAATTGAAGGCAAAATGGCAGAGTTATGATTTTTTATACACATCTATATCCCAAAACGTTTTTTTTATCGCGAATTTGGTGGTCGCTGGTTTTTTTCTATACCATTATCTTCAGCTTCTACTATTAGGATATAATTAGACTCCGAAGAGAAAGAAGGTTCAATCAAAATATTTACTACTATTGCGTGTTCTTGAATTTCACTAGTTTTCACTATTGAATTCATATATTCAGCATTCATGAGCTGCATCCTCTTCAGCTTGCTCCTGAGGCTTGGATATCGCTCAAGAATGCCGTTAAGTCTTAGACTCTTTATGGTGAGCAACTCAACATGCACTAACGCTGTGGCGGTTATGGTTTGTCTGGTCCTTGTAGGGTGGAAGCAACCGAACATGCCTCCCGGAAATAGCGTGACCAATTTCGTGTCAGCTATAGAGATCTTAACCTTTCCTTTGTATACTACAAATACCTCGTCCTGGACTTGATTGCATCTGATGATATCTGCGTCTTTTTTGAGATGTATCTCCTTGAAAAATCGGCTAAAGTACCATATGTCTGCCGGGATGCAACCCAGGAATAAGTCCGCATTCTGGAGGGTGGTGCCGTACATGCGATCGCTGACATCTCTTGCTAGCATTGGCAAGAATGAGGACAGCATCAAGTTTGCGTCGCAACCTTGCGTTTTGGTGTAGAGATTCTCGTAGTGATCGGTAATTTCCTTGCTTAAATCGTCGGATATTAGTTTGTCGTGCATGAACTTGATCATCACTTTGACATTGTGCTGGTATTCGACCAGTTTGGCGTTGCCTCTTATCTGAAATGTACATGAAATTAAGGATTTTGCAGGATAAAAAAAAACAAATAATACTTTGTTTTTTCATTAATACAAAGTTTTTTTTTAAATTTTTTGTTGTGCTGAGGTTGGTCTACACTTTTGACAACCATCATCTTGTCCGAAAAGCTGATAGTTTCCTAGATAAAGCAAAACTCAATTTTAGTCCCTTTTTGGAGTCCAGTAATTATATACTTTTGGAAATGCAAATGAACCGAGAAGGATACATTTTTTGATATGACTTAGGGGGCTAGAAAAGCTTAACTTCAAATTGTCGACCAAGATTTGCTAGTGTGTTTTCCGCCATCTTGAAAAAAGGGTTAAATTCAGTTTTTCTACAATAACTTGGTTCCAGCCCGTAAGTAGTCTGTAGCCAACCCCATTCCTGAGGATCTTTGAAAAATCCGAGCCACGTTTGTACTTGTAGATATGTCCGGAAAATGTGTTGGCGGACAAGGTTCATACTAGTGAACCTATAGGATCGCCTATTGGGTAGATCAGTGAATAGGTAGGATCGCGGGAATCGATAGACCGCATAGTCCGTAGGTATCTAAAAAAATACTTCTTTTGCAAAATCAAATTTTCAAGTTGATGTAAAGTCATTACGATGTCCTCAATTTAAAAAATAGATCTCCTGCAAGTGGAAAATAATATAATTTGTCACAATAAATTTGATTTTTTTGAAGGGTTCTCTAGGTTTTCAAGTTGAATAATTTTAACAATAGTAGGGTGTGACAAAGTATAAACATATAATTCTAATACAACTTACTTAAATTGTATAAAATTGAGTATTTTAACAAATTTGGGGTATATTCATAATCCATGCAAATTACAACGACAAATTTTCTTGCCCCCCCCCCCCCACTTCATATCAAAGATTTAACCTTCTCGGTACATTTGCATTTCTAACCGTTTTTTTTCTTCGACGTAATGACTGGACTATTAGGAGTTTTGATATATTGTATAAACCTTAAAAAGGCTACAGAGAAAAATCCAGCTTTGAACTATTTTATTTCGTAATCAAAACTTTCTTGCCGTTACTAGCACTTACCAATGAAGAAATGACTCTGGCCAAAATAAACCATTTGCAAACCATAAGTATAAAGACCAAGCCAATGTAAATGACGAGTTCGCTGTACGTTCTCAGTATGAATGCCCCCGAACTTGCAGCTGCGTATAAGATGATAATTTGAGAGTAGCATATGACAGACATACTCAAATACGTTATGGATGGTCCAAAAGAGGATATGCCAACCCACGTTGAGTCAGAGCAAACATACTCGTCGATGTCGATAAAATCGCATGTCAAATGTTCCAGCGCGCTCGACAAAACAAGAAAAATAACGGTCACCAAGAGGATGTCCTTTATCCTGTAATACAGGATGAATTTGTCTTGTTTCGCTGATTTTTCTATGTACTGCAACGCTCCGTATAATCTATAGTAGTTTAGTGGTCTCGTAAGCAGCAAAACCATGTATGAAATATAAATCCTGGTGACACCGTGCATCATTTTGTGTAGCCGGAGCAGTGTAAAAGGGAGATTGATGTAAAGGTCTAAGAGGAAAGCACCTCTCAAGTAATACTTTGAGGTGCATATGGGATGTATTATTAATATGCCGTTTGTATCGTAATATTGGCAATGCATCCTTATGTAGGCGTCTAGTAAAAAAATAACCAAGAATGCAATCTCACAGTAATCGTCAATGTTATAAACGACAGAGTACTTGTAGAAAACCCATATGTAGACCAGATTCACAAAAATCGTAAAGCATCGTATGGTTTCCCATATGATGTAGCAACGACTGGTCGGGCCGATTGTTCTTCTTAGGAAAAGGTAACGGATGCACTTCCATTTCCCCAATTTTACGTACGGGCCCATCATGTTCTTATCGATTGGGCTATCATCAAAATTCTCATTGGTATCGTAGGAAAAGTATTCCCCCTTCCCTTGCGATTTCTGTTGCGATACCATTGCTGGTAGTCTGCCTTTCCTTCTCATCAAAATCATATAATTCGCTTTCTTGTGCGCCTCAATGGTGATCATCATATCATTGTATAACGTCATATTATTATTCCTTAAGTGGATCAGCACTTTATCATATGGCAGCACAGCAAGTTCCACAAAAGTGACGCATGTGATCTTAACGAACGTTTTGATTTTGAATAGCAGGCCCAGCAAGGGGAAGCTATCGCCAGGTTTGTACATACTAGTAGTGCCGTGGTATTTGTCTGTTGGTATGTTTGATTCCACCTTGCAATAACCTCTGAGGACTATGTGTATGTGAGATGCAAACGTATGTTCACGACAAATTACAGTTCCTGGTGGTACGACGTGAAGACGGGTAAACGGCGCAACATTCCATAAAATACTATCTCCCATGTTCCTGAGCAGAGCTACTGTTTTCAAGGATTGGACGATTCTTCCATACAACACGGAGTTTTTAATGTTTTCCGGAGCATCGCTCAGGATATTGCCGTCGCCTGTCAGCGGATATCTCTTGCAGTAGTTCCAATGGCATTGAGTGACCTTATAGACTAACTTTTTCAGGTCGGATGGTATGTCGTATTGACTGAAGAAGTATCTTATTCGGTTTAGATATTCGAGATACTCAACGAAAGGTTTCATCTGAAGCACTGCTGACCCAGCTATCTCGGAAAATGCAAAACTGAACAAGCAGTAGCCTAAAACGAGAACGGTGTATTGTTGAGGTTGCCTAGAACAGTGGTCTCAAAACTAAGACTTGAGGGTTTTCGAAATTCATAAAATATCACATATTTAAAGCTATACTAAAAACGGTGTTTTCCTTTAACCAACTTTACTTTGCCTTACGCTAATGATGTATTTTTGTTGACAAAGGCGCAATAAAAAATATTTTTGCGTCAAAAGTGTTACAAAATTAGTGTATGATATGAAAGAAGGTTTCTTCGTAACTACTTTCAAAGACGTTAAGTAAAACAAAAGTTTCACTTCCGGACCTATTAAACTTTCTGCAGCTGGTACTTCTCTGAACATGAGTTTCTTATCAAAAAAGTAAGTCTACTGTGTATTAGGGTGCGCCGATTTTTTCAATTTTCAAATTCGGGTATTTGCAATCATGGAAAGGGTATTAGTTAATGAATTAAATAAAACACGTATTGTTTTATTTTTAAGTATTGAACTACTGTCTCTTAATCACGTTTGAATAAACGACTACATCTCCAGGCTTTACTTTTGTTGAAACCTATGACCACAAGCATGGAACGGGTGGAAGATTTTATCTACCTTATTACCGCAAAGGTTTTAAAATTATTTTAATTCTTGATTCTTTTTAGTATGATAATAGTAATAATAATCCACTCCTTAACATCCCCCAACTGCTTTTCTCCACTACGGGGGCATCGGAAGGCTCGAATTATCATTATTATTGCCCGAAAATTTTAAAATCTGGTTAAAATGGAAAATATAAAATGCAAGCGATAAATGCATATGTTATTTCTATATTTCGATACAGTGTTGGAATTTTAAACTGGACGAAGAACGAAATACACGATTTAGACATTAAAATTAGAAAACATTAACATTAAATTTTATGTTTCATCCTAGGTCTGACGTCTGCAGGCTATACCTGCATCGTTTAGATGGAGGTCGTGGCTTGCAGCAATTGGAAAATATTTATGATTTGGAAATGTTAAATTTAGGAACTTTGGCCAACAAGGAGGATAAAGTCATTAAACAATTAATTAGGGATACTTCTGGTAAGTCAATAATTAGTAAACAAACTAATTTGAGAAAAATTTCAGGTGGAACAACTAGATAATTATGGAAATAAAACTTCGGTGGAGAGTTTAGAGCGAGAGATTAAGGTAAGAGTGAATCGGAAAATGAGGGAGGCTTATGTTAGTAAGCCAATGCATGGTCAACTTTTAAGAAATGTGATGGTATTTCAAAGTCTGGGTCCTTATCTCGGCTTTGTCATGGGAACATTAAGGCTGAAACGGAATCCTCTATCATAGCGGCGCAAGAGGCAATACGTACCAGATATCATGAACAGAAGATGAAATTTGCTCATGATGGGAGTTGTAGACTGTGTCATCAGGCTCCGGAACATGTCTACCATTTATTGGCGGCTTGTCCAGTCTTAGCCTGTGTTACATTACATTACTAGGCATGATAGGGTGGGAACATATATACATTACAATTTATAGGTTAACAATATGGTGATATACAGGCCTGGATTTGAACAAAATATGTCGTTAAACATTTTCATTTGTAATTACAATTTATGTTCCCAACTAGGTTTAGCAATGGATGTGTCTCTGTGGTATGACCACATCCCATCTCCTGTTGTGAGTAACGATCATAATACCATATTATTGAACATGCCTGTTGCCACTGAGAGAATGCTTGATTCTAATAAGCCAGATATCGTGGTAAAGGATTTCCAGAAGAAGGTGTGCACGTTCATAGAAATCTCGGTACCTGCTGATGCGAATGTTGTAAGGAAGGAACATTGTGGCAACAGCACTCAGTTTCAGAACGTTAAATTAAATTATGGTCATGTTTGGTATCATTGCAAAGATATTTTCAAACGAAACAACTTCTGTTGGAAACACTTCTGTCCAAGTAATGCGGTTTACGAAATAAACCATATGATATCGGTCTATCCCTTGTTGGACTAGTGACTGTCTAAAGGGGATTTGTTGGTTTTAAGGTTTTGTCATAAGACGCGCTAAATCTATTTTTGGCAATTTTAATCGACTCTTGCTTTAGTTGTTTTATTTTATCAGTTCTAAATAATACGAAATATGCAAAACCATACTTACCAATAAACCCCACAATGAACTCCGTAATCAGATCCATTACAATATACGCAGAATACATGCTGTCAGTTAAACTGAGAAGGATGGACATGGCATACGTCAGACTAGACAGAAACTCCGTTGGTAATTTTTCCTCAGGTATGGTAAAATTCAGTTCCTTCTCCGTTTCTTCAATATACTTCAGCCATCCGAGTGTGTTGCATGTATTTGGGCAGGTAAGTCCGTACATGACACAACTCACAAAATATATAAAATACGAGTAGATCAAGCCATACCTGACCAGCTTCAACCTCAACGGATTCAACCAGAGATTATTTTCCGCCGCCAGGACAGCTAAGAAGATGCGATGCGCCTTTAATATTCTATTTAAATGAACGTGGACGCACAGTGCTGGCGCAGCGGACATGGCCATCGCAAACAGCTCTAATGGCAACGTCGAAAAGATGTCAATCATAGTGGACAGCCTTCTTAACTTCTGCAAGACGATAGCTTTACAATCAGTAATCACCTGTTGGTCCTTCCTAATAGCAGTAGTAAGCTCCATATAGAAACCCATAACGTATATCAAATCCATCAAATATAAAATCCCATTGGTACCTCTGGTAAACGATCGAAGGAAAAACACGCAATACGGCACGATAATGCATTGAACGGCAGCAGCTAGCAACACAATATGACCACAGGCCTTCCTGAAACTGCTCCCAGGCTCCATAATACAAGGACATTTATGCTTCAAGCATATCACGTTCAGCTTAAGCTCAACGTCATCACTCAACACGTATAAATCCAAATATTCCGACGTATGGCAAGGATTTTGGTCGTAGATTGCGGTGTCGGTGTCTCTCTTCGATCGAGTGTTAATAAGGACGTATTTCCACTGATTCCTGAACCAGTGTATGGATGTCGACTTCTGTTGACGGTTCTTCATCTTCAACAGGACCGGACTCTGCATCATTCTCGCCGAATCCAGTCGGTCCTGAAGTAATTCCTGTAGCAATGAGGATGTGTCCTTGTATTTGGCCAAAACTCTGCATAGCCACCGGATATCGAGGGTGTGGATTTCGCAATATGACGCGCACCGGATGGTTACATGGCTAACCACCGATAGGATGGTGCAGACTTCACCAAACACTGTGCCGCTGGAGAAGGACAACATGGGGGAGGTCTGGTTTTGACCCAGTACCTGAAAATTTGAATGAGATATGAGTAATAAGTAATAACCAATGGGCGGACGGAAATGTATGTATGAGCAACAGCGGACTGCTGAATCTTGCGTAGCAGGGTGTCTCTACTGTGCTCCTCGACTCGACATTCGATACTTCGTCCTGTCTGTGCTACATAGCATGTTCCACACACACATGTTATCTTGTACACCCCTTCGTTTTTCAGGAGGGGTGTGAAACGTCAGCATTAACAAATCTTGACACACGGCATAACCCGGAAGCAGTTTATTTTCTAAATGATTCTGGCCGTAAAAGCCTACGTACTTATTTAAAATTAGAATACTTTTCAGAGATGCCAGCATAAAGGTAAAGGTATTCGTAGAGATCTGTTTTAACAGTTTCAAATCCGGATTTCGATCTACCACCGCGTCAATTTTTGTTTGCAATCGTTTCCTTATTGGTGCTTCAATTGTTTTATAATCGTTCGATAAAAGATTCTATTTTTGAAAACTGTTTGCCAGTTCTACGTTTTGTTGTTCAAAGTATTTTATGGCTGGCAACAGTGGTTCAAAATTTGTGTCAATAATTTGTAATTGTTGATGCAAATCCTGTACTGATAGTACTTCTTTGCAATCTTTAATACTAACTGCTTCATTGGGTAAGTTTAAAACAAATGATTTTATGGTGTTAGTTCCTTGAATAAAAAATCATTGCCTAGGTACGTAACTTTTTCTAATTGTTAATTCATCGGGTATGTCACGGCCAGTATATTTCTTGGTGAATTTTTTAAATATTGGATTATTAATTTTTTTAAAAGAGCATTTAAGCAGAAAAAAATACATTCACATATATCATCGAAAACGTCTGTAGTTGACATTCCTGATACATTCCCTGGGTTTTTTAGTTCTTACATGAACCCGAAGACACTTTCTATTGCGAATTCTTAGCTTTTTCTCACCTTGCAAGAAACCTCATCTCTCTTAAGGAAGGTGAATAGCAAGCGGATCATTGTAACGCCCATAATTTAAAATAAAAAATAAACTATAACTATAAACCACAAGAATAATATTTTAATAATCATAAAAAAAATATTTTAGTAAAAGTAAATATTTAGCTAAAATTGTAAGAAACAGCACACGGAATAGTAACGATGAAGGGTAAATAGAAACTACTAACTACCTACTATTCGGAGAAAGCGAAAAATAAAACATAATTTATAATGTAAAACAATAATATTCAAATTGAATCAAAGAGAATACGAACGAAACAAACACGCAAAATGATATATAATTCAAAATGATAATGAATTCAAAATGAAAAGGCAACCAGAATATTATGGATGGGCGCAATGTAAACAATTTCAAGAAAGTCAAAGCAACGGCGACGTGCTATGCACGTGGTCAACAGAAGACCGGTTGAGCGACCCAAGGTTTCGGCGTACTGAGCTGAGCGTAAACTTGATATCCCCAGGATATCAATACGCAGGACACTGAAAAACATACGGCCAATTAGTTATGGGAGTTACAAGGCACCACCCAGAAAAAAATCTAATGGCTTAATTTACCAATTAATTATTTTTCTCAGGGTCAAAAATACACTATACAAAAATTACAAACAATACCAAATATTAAATGTTTAGCAAAATATGAGGTGGCCTGTTTTTCGTCTTTAAGTACAGTCTTGGATTTAGGCAATAATAAAACTATTTATGACGTATTGCATTATTTGGAGGGTAAAAAGATTATTGATGTAGTTCCTGCTGATTCGAACATAGCTTCTATCATTCACCAACTATCATTCAAAAATTGTACTTTTGCATTTCCTGTGGTTTGCAAGGCTCAATCTAAAGCATGGGCAACAGGAATTATTCACGAATTGGCTTCATGACAAGTTTGTACCATCAGTTAGAAAGAAAATGTCTGAACTGAGCATACCGCACAAAGCACTGCTGATTCTGGTTCACGGATTAAGGATCACGAGGTCACCACTAAGACTTAATCAGCGATGATGGTCAAATTAGTATTACGTCTCTTCCACCACACTATATACATCATCTCCAACCAATGGACAGAATGTAATTCAAGCTAAAAAAGTAAATTATCGTAAATCTTTGCTTACCCATGGCATCAGCGACAAAATGGACATAGTTGAATATTTGAAGAAGTTTATTTTGAGAGTCTTGGCAGATCCTGAAAGAAACTATGGCGTGAACAGGATCGTGACCAAGATAAAATGATGAAGATTTGATTACTGTTGTAAGAAACGAATCTGTTGATCAGCCTAGCTATTTGGCCACAATAAAGCAACCGCTGAATTAAATTTCCACATGGCAAAAAAAGAAGAGTGATGAAGTGGCACAATGGGATCTCGGAAAAGATGAGCTGTGTCATGAAATTTCATATAGATATGACGAAATTGTTCCTGAAGTTATTCGTGAAGCCATGGAACAACAAGATGAAGTATTGTCAGCGCTAGTTAAGCATGAGGAAGTGATTTCCGGCTTCAATGGCTGCATTCAGTGGGCAACAGAACATAGACTTCGTGCACATCACATTATAGTTCTGAATCAGGTGCGATAGAAGGCTGTGTGGCCACATAAAAGCATCACAACAAAGATGCATTACTGATTATTACTTAGGATTATGGACGTTTCTTTAATCCGAAGAAATGGCCAATCAGAACAACCTTCAGTCCGTAGTAGTTCGGACTATCGTGGCTGTGGTATACTAAAAAATGTCCAAGGTCTAAATTGTATCTTGGGCGTATAATGTTGAAAGATGAAACATCACTTAGAGGAAAGTAGTACCTGTACGATTCCTGATGACAGGTACATCAACTTGGTTTTCACTTTACCCTTTTGCACCAATATATCCCCAGGTAGATAGATTTCTGGCTGAATACCTAGAGCCAGTGAACGTTTAAAGCTGATATCGGTGACTTTGAAAAAGTGTGTGTGCTGAACACATTCCCAAAACATATCCAACGCAATCTCCTTCTGCAGCGACAGTGGGAGCTCGTTAAACATCCTCGGTATGGTAATCATGGCTTTTCGCACTTCCCAAAATTTATTGTAGTGTTCTATAGTCTTTTTGATTACGGTCTCGCTGGTATGCCAATCTTTCAGGACATTCACTATTACATTCAGTCTTGACGAGAAGCCAATCTGTTGCTTAAAGATTTGAATGTACTGTGCTGTCAGATCTCCAAAGAAAATCATCACACGAAACAAATAACCTAAGACGATGGTGATCATCAGCATGCTATATTCTCCGACGTTCTCGGGAGCAATGTTTCCTGAAATTCGTATTGGTACTGCGCTGATTAGGTTTAGCCATAAGTCATAGCACTTACCCGACCAGTTGTTCATAAAACAGCTGCCAATCGTACTCAAGCAAACAACCAACCAAGCCAACGGTTCATTGTGGTCAAACTCGTCATATACTATGTTGCCTTTCCATGTATCCGTGAATGTTATATCCTTTATGTAAACCCATATGCTACACGCTGTCATCACGTACAGAATGAAGAAGTATAACTGACCAGAGATCACTGCCAGGACTTGATTCGAACTGGGTTGCGACCGAATCTTCAAATACAGACAGAATATGTACTGCCAGCGCAGCATCACTTTGAATTTAATAAAATCGGATATTGGTTTGTAGTCACGACCAACTGATGTTCGTAGTGATACGCAGTAGAGCTCGTAGTATGGCAATACGCTCAAAACGTCAACTAGCAACCTGATCGGGTGGCGTGGTAAGCCAAGAACAGTGAAACGGTGTACATCCATACACCTAAAAGAAGATATGAGTAGTTAGTTTTGGTTGATTCTGGACCACGCACGTTAGAGGAGGATGGGTAGGCGATGAAGAAGTGGGTCCAGAACCCACCTTAACTAACTACTTAGCGTAAAGCATGGGTTTGACCTCTAAAAAGAGAGCTTCTGTATTCTGTGTAAGTATACTAACCTGTACATGATTGCAAGGCAGACGTCAAAAAAATAACTGAATTCAAACGTATAATATATTATCGTAAATGCCAATGCGTCATGCTCCTCGGCGAACATGAGGAAGTACAAGACCATTACCGAGTTGACCAGTATGCCAAAGGAGACTATGAATCGCCATAACGGTTTAAACTGGAGGAAAACGACGGTCTTCCAACTCTTCTCCTGGTCGTAGTAGGACATTTCGTTCTCTTCGTCGTCACCAACGTTAAAACTGCTCAACGATACGTGAAACGCTGATAGGCTTTTTCCTACCACCGACATAATGAGATGCTTTTTCTGGACGCTTCTTCTTTTAATAGTCTAGCGTATTAATATCTTTCAGATTATGACATTTTGACATATTATTATTCGTCAAATGACATAGTAACCAGAAACAAATGTGATTAGTATGTTATATCGTTACATTCAATTCCAACAGACAACCCTTTTCGATAGGGAATCCGAACAGAACCACTCTATACGTCTTAATCCTATTTCGACCCTTTTTTTTAAATTACACTGTCTATGAAGCCTGTCGTAGGCGTAACACTTCTATCTGGCATTTATTAATACATTATCGTGATCTCGGTCAGACTATTAACTCCATAAGAAGAACGAGATTGAGAGACATCTATTCCCAAGCCTATTTTGTAAGATAAATTCTCCGTTTCGCATTTGTGGAAACTTTGGAAGTCTAAATCATTTATTTTTTGCGTGTAACAATTTGGAAAATTCTAGGTTATAATTCTATCGGAAGCTTGCTTCCTTAGAATTGTTCCCTCCTTTTAATATATCTTTAGTATGTCCTAAAATCTATAAGTTATTATTCTACTTTTTTGCCAAGTGTGATATAAAAATTAAGTAAAATAAGGAGCTTTTATTTCGGACGTCAATAACATTGTGTTTGGTGGGATAAGGGTAACATTAGCCCATACACCAATAACTTATTAATAAAAAAAAAAACCTGAACAGACAAAAATCAAGTTATCGCTTTATATTATAGTATAGATATTATTCAAATGAATTAAAACTGAACTTAAGTTGGTGCGCATTAACCTTGCAACGGGTTGGTATTGCGTTTTATCAGTGCGAATGTTTTGTTTGAATACTCGTTCTACTTTTGTAAGCAAAAACTTGCAGCAGAATGTATTATACGATGTTAAAACATTGGAAAATCAGAAAAAGGTGTGTTTATTTTATATTTGACGCCTAGAACACGTGATATAAGTATTTCGAAATATATATATTCGGAATAAGCATTTAATACCCTAATACCTACAATGTACAATGTGTACAACTACCTGTACTTAATACCCTACAATGTGAGGTATGAAAGAAATGTATGCAACAATGTTTGCAAAAGTTATAACCATTTTTCTGTAGCAACTAATTGAAGTTTCCGCCATGTGGTTTTCTTCTGTAAAATCTTAAAAACCAGAGTCATTCGCAATTTTTACTTTCTGGCAAAGAATATTTTACAATTTCTGACTTCAGGTTCTACAGGCAAAACCATAATATGGCGTATTATGTATTTTCATAAATTAAGTAAATATTAATTAATTAAGTAAATTGGAGTTGTCAATTCTAAACCCAATCTACGGCCGGTTTTCGTTTTGCACAATGAACTCGTATGCGAATTTCTTCTAATGCTTCCTCTATGATATCTGTTATTCTATGGACTTGATCCTATAGTGGAACGCTTTTCTCTAAAACCAAGTTGGTGATTAGGAATTAGATCCTTTCTCTCAATGATAGGTTTCATTCCCTTTAGAAGCAGCTTTTCAAAGAGCGTCGATATCATTGCTAACAGTGGTATTGGGCGATATGATTTGGCCTCATTCGGTTGTTTGCCTAGTTTTGGTACCATGATAATTTCTGCTACTTTCCAGACATGGGGAACGTATTTCAATATGAACGATGCATTTATTAGATACGTCAGCATAACAATACCTTTCTTCGGTTAATTGATTAAGAACTTCTTTCGGTTCAGGTTTGTCTTGATTTCTCTGGCAACTTCCTTTAAAGTAACTAGCTGTACTCTAGGCTTCTTCTGAGTTAATTGACTTAAAATGTTAATTGACAAATTAAACATGATGAACATGATGTGACTACTGGTGGCTATGGTGCGAGAAGAAGAACATTGAATAAGAGTGTCATTTTGATGGTAAATGATAGTTTATTGACCTAACCAAGTGCGTTTGTAATTAGTGACACGTGGAAGAAGTGGAGCACTTCCGCATCAGTTTTAAGCATTAAAAATTGGAACGGGTGACAGTAGGGGTTGACTGTTCAACTGAATACCTAACCTACATCGGTGTCAATTACATTTTCGTATTTAGCTCAACTTGAGTATTCCACCCTATTGATTTTACGGTACGTCGCAGGCCTACTACATTGTTTCCTTCCAGAAATAATCAATATTTCCACTACAACGCTCAACGCCAGTTCACCGTCCACCTTGCTACTAACCAGCAATGCATTTCTGTGTTTACGCCATAATACGCTAAACGGCAATGGAAACGAGAAGTAAGAACGCCAAATTTGGGGCAATAAACAGATTGGGTACACCTTTCTATGAGCCGCCCCCAAGAAAAACAAGTTCCGAAATTATTAATGAAGCGAAATTAGCGATTAGGGGTGAGTTAGGCTTTCAGGAGGATGTTGTGGATGTTTGATGTTTGCTTTTAGGGGCGGATCCGCATCAAGTGGCTGATAATACGTTTGCTCAAAATGTAATCAAACCGTTGCAAACGCAGAGGCCGTTCACGCCGCGCGAGAAAGAAAGGTTCCTTTTTGGAAAGAAAGCAAAGTCCAATCGACCGCCCAGCTCGTTCAGGTAATGTGATTGCATTTAAATTTTAGATTAGATCGCATGATGACTCAGATTACCCCGTCATGGACGGGTCTATTTTTTGTTTAGATGGTTATTGCGAAATAACGTGATTTGGAAAGTAAATCTAGATAAATAAGTATGGATTTTAATTGAGAATAAATAGGCTTATAATAATTATAAAATTTCAAACCGTGACAAGAGTTACCTTCTTTTGAAAATAAGTCACCACCCAGTTCCCATTCGCGCCCAAATAATGCATATATTTCAACACAAAACAGCAAAAATTACTGTGCACAGATAAAACGTGATGGTGACACTGATTTTGTCACAAGATATGTGAGATATCGTTTCAATTTTGTTTTCATAGATTCCAAACCAAGAAGTCTGCGTAATGTAAATCTAGGACGTGATGGAGACGTTCCCGGTTCGTCATCTACAAACAAAAAGCGATGTGAAATAATTTAATATATATAATATATAAACATATAACATTTTGTGACAAAAGAAAAACTGGAGTACGTGTAATTATTTATTAAAACTATCGTATTTTTCGCTGAATGTACATTTAATATTATAATATCTTCTTATCGAATAAAGAAAAAACAACCGCAACATTTCACAAATTCTATTTTGCAGAACAATATTGCTGTTACTACTTGGTGTCATACATAATATCGTAATGTGGAGGCTTTTCAGCTTTTAATGTAATCATTTAAAGTATAATCCCAATCAATTACCTACAATTTGGCCTAAGAGAAAACGATTTAAACAGTTTTTGTAAAAGTTATAAACATGTTTCTGTTATAAAGATATGTGTTTCTCAGCGTAAAAGAGTAAATACAAGGATTAATTACCTACGAATTTGTCATACGTTTTTGTTTTTCTTGTATCAACAAACGATCGAAAACAACAACAGTATTTTTCGTTTTTATTTTCCTGTGAATCTCACCTGTTTTCCATTTGTGGGATAGGTCATTTTGCTTGCATTATATATTTATTTACATAATTTTACCTTAATTTTCTTATTTACTTTCTTTCTACTTCCGTTTTACTTTCATATAGATTGCGGCTTATACGAAAGTCACAATGCATGATAGACTTTTCTCATACTTATCCTACCAATGTTTCACACTCATGTCATACATTTCTCCAATAAAAATCCGTAAAGCTTGGTGGCCATAGCCAGCAAACCTTTTGAATTGGCCTTTTGAAAGAAATTTAAAGAAGCTGCAAGAAGATCTCATAGAGACAGACCCATTAGAGAATAAACTATATTAATACTAATTACTTTGTTTTAGCTTACGATACCTTCAATCCGAGAATGAACTATCAATTCCATTAGCACCATCAGAAGATGGCGAAGACATATCACCACGGAAATTTCTCAACAACGAAGTTGAAAAGAAATGGACAAACGCTGATAGGCAACGGGCCAACTCTATATCGGAAATAAGCGAGAATAAAATCTTTAATGTTGGCGTAAAGGAAGTTGGAGTACCAAAAATTAAGCTACCATCATTGGAGGGAGGCAACCACAAGAAGAAAACTTTGAAGAATACCTTTTCTTTGGATTACCGTAGTTCATTTTTTAGTAAGCTTCGCTGCAAGTTTTGTAACTTTTGTTATTTGTAGTTACTGAAGAATCTGAATCTCCAAAACCGCCTCAGAATCGGAACGCCTTTAGTTCCCCGCAAGAAAACACCGATTGCAACGCAAAACTAAGAAACGAGTCGCCATTTGGAAGACCGTCTAAGAAACAAACTTTATCCGAATGCTTACTATTGGGTCCACAAAACTTCAATAACATATTCGGAAATCGACAAATTATCGAAGATTCTGAAACACTTTTCCTAGAAGGAGGTCGCTACGATTACCACAATTTGAAATGATCGATCGCTAATATTTCTTTGTTTATAGAGAAAGCGGTACGCAAGGAAAGATCGGTGAACGATGTCATTGACATCCTCAATTCTGACACAATTAAGGACGAAACCGTCATTATTCAACTTCTGCATAATTTATACGACCGTATGGACCAAGAGAACCTACTGGCTGCGAAAATCAACTCGAAGACAAAGATTTACATCCTGAAGTGTTTGTATAAATTTGTTGAATCGCAAAACGAGGAATTATTGTTGGCTTTAGCGCACATAATATTGGCTGTATGTATACAAATCAGTTGTGTAGAAATAAGACACCCTTCAGTTATAAAATATTGGATTAATGTGTTTTTTATGTTAAAGTTGAAAGTAACTGGCAGTAACCTGAGTGGTGTCTGCAAGTTGATATTTAAAGTATCGAAGAATGATAAGAATGATCATCTTTTTCTAAGGAAGAATATATTAGGTAACTATATAGCATGTCCCATAATTCAGTATCCTGAAATATTTTGTCTTTTAGAATTATTTATAAATTCTATTGGAAGATGTAGTCCACTGGAAGATGCAGAGGCATGCGTGTATGGCTATGGTGCCATCAAATTTCTGACAATGAACCCGACATTGCTCCAAAAGAACATCAATTTAGGCATATTGCCTCTGATGATACTCCACCTGAAGATAATCAACAATTTTGTATGTCATACCAAATTATTATTAAATCACCTATAATTATTTTTTTTTACATTATAGAAAATAGAAAAGAACTACATACCAGAACAAACAAATCACACGCTATTTCAACTGACAGGTGCCTTACGAAACTTAGCTGGCGATGGAAGCATCTACGACTCATTCGTGGACAGCCAAGGCGTTCAGCAGTTATGCTTATCGCTGAATCTATTTTCAGTTGATATAGATGTCATCACAAACATATCTAGAATTTTAAGGTTTGAATACACTTCGAAAAATGTTGATTCACAATAATTGTAAAATTTTGATTTTGACATTTCAGCACTGTATCGACGAATGATAGGTGCTCAGACCACATTTCGGAATACCCGGATATCTACAAAGTATTCGTGAAGTTGTTTGAGAAATATCCTGGAAATGATGAAATTATCATTAGGCTGACGTATACTGTTGGTAATATTGTCGCAAGAATTGATGACGCTCGAGTTATGGTAAGAATACGATGTACAACTGTGTGTATAATGAGAAAGTATGTATTTGTTTATATTCTCAGTATTATAATGAGGATAATGGAGTGCCATCTCTTATCAATTTGTGGAAAGTATACCTGGAAAGGACGCTGAAATGTTGCTCAATGGAGACTGACGATAGTGGCAATGACTATCACAATAATGAGGATGTGATGATCAAGGTAAATTCTGTAGATCTACCTATGCGGAATTGTATTATTGGGAATTGTGCAGCAGGTTATCAATGACTCCCAAGCTTTTTATTCTCTCCTTCTCACAATATAAAGTAGAGGAAATTTTGTATAATTTATGTATATGACTTTTTTGGTAAAATTAATAGTTTAGCTGTATGAGTTAATTCTTCTTGATTGAGATCTTAGTTAGCCAGGATTTGACAATTATTTTCATTCTGACAGTATCAAACGCTGGTTTGTTGACAATACCTACTGTCAATATTATCAAAATGTCTGTCAAATCCTGGCTTACTAATTTTTAATGCGGACACGATCGATCTCCATCAAATATAATCTCAGGCAGCTAAACTATTAATTTTATATACTGGCCACATCAGATTTTTTTTACTTAATTGTGTTTAATCACGAATTAAGTTATTGTTTTGTAGGTTATACGAATAATTGCTAATATATCAATAAACGCAGATATCGGAACGAAGCTAAATGAAAAATATGGAGCTAAATTAATTGACGAATTCTTGAAAGTGTTAATTAGCAATCCATTCAAGAAGAATGAAGAGTTGGTGATGTCAATTCTCAGTACTTTGAACAATTTATCATTCTATTATACATCGGAATTAGATCCTGATGTGTTCCATATAAAACAAGTGGATATTATGGAATGTGAGTATTTTCCTTCTGAAATAAAGAAGGTTATAAGAAAAATACAAATGATACAATATAATAAATGTGCACTTTTTTCAGCTATTCTAGAATACATAACCATATCAAAAAAGGAAAGCGTGATCGAAGCGATGCGAATTTTAGGGAATTTATCACGATCATCAATAACAAGAAGCTATATTTCCCAGAGAGATGTCATGTTCACACTATTGGGAATTTTGACCAAAAGTAATACTTTAGATCCAAAACTAACATTCAACCAAAAATGGTTTAATTTTTTTTGTAGATGATATAAACTTATTACGGACAACGGTTGGAGTACTTGTCAATTTAATGGCAGATAACAGCAATCGAATATCCTTACAAAATTCTGGTGGAATAGCAAAGTTACTGCATGTCTTGAAAACTTATGGCCAGTACGATTGGACTCTATCAATGCTGGTGTGTCAAACAATTTGGAACTTTTGTATCGATGAAATGAACTTAAACGAACTGATAAGCGAAAATGAAATTGAACAACTGATGACGTTATTGGTGGATTTATTAGGTAATTGTTAATTATTAATATGGGTATTATTGTAGAATGTTATAATGTTTCTTTTGCAGATGAGGAGAAACTTTTTGGTATAAATTCTACACCGGATAGCGAAGTAATTTTGACACCAGATTATCTGCAATGGGAGGAATTTGCAAATGTAGCGGCGAACTTATTAGAAAAGATAGAGCAATTTTTGGACACTGTTGAACAGAATAAAGTCAATGTACCGAGCACTAGAGATTCCAGCACGAATATCAGTTATCTCGCTTGGTAATTATAGAAATAAACTCAAATTGTGTATCCTATTGTTGTTTATTTCTTAGTTGGACGTTATTTGTAACGTAGAGTTTAATATTATAATTATCATACATTATACAATATTTATAATACCATTTGATAATGTTTAAATACATTTCTTCTTTAATATGATCGATTTATTTAATTATATACAGGGTTGGGCAACTAATGCAATATTATCTACACAGCGTACATTACTAGTTATACCGTGTGTTCATTTCAAAAGTATGCACCTTTAATAACTCTTGCCCTGATGCGATTATTGCTTTGAGTGAAAACACGTCTTAATTTTTCAAGTTAAAAACTGCAGCCACGCCTGGGATTCGAACCCAGATATACGGATTGCCGGTCCGACGTCTAAAGGTAGAAACTTCTACTCATATTCCTTTAGTGACAAATTATATATATAATTAAGATATGTTTCTAATTAAGGGATTTTTAAAGGTTACGAACGAAGACAAAAGATTGTTTTCGGGTGGCAATGGAGTACTACCCCTTCAATTTAACGCTGCTTTCGTATGGAAGCTCCAAGACGAAGATCAGAGTTTGTCCTGGAGGACGGCGGTGGAGAGGGGGAGGCGGTACCGCGTCTCTGTGCAAACTTAAAGGGTTACGCAATCAATATATTCATTAAGAGAGAGAACAAACTCAATTACAGTTCATTAGCGAAGTTTTAATATTTACTAAACTTCTAATTAATACTTCTCGTCCCTTTTCTGTTGAAAGGCAGGGCGGAGGCTCGGTGGCGGACGGCCGCCGCCGCTCCCGCCACGGTACACACTCAATAATGCAGTAATTACCGGGCGTCTTATCGTTTTAAAATTGAAAACCTTAAATAACAAACATTTAATTATCGACTCGAGCAAACTTGCTCGCGCCACGTTTCGGCTAAACAAACTGCGGGCACGTTTCATTTTTAATGAACTTAATGTTCCTTTTTTAGCATCGAAAAACATGGTCAATATTTTTCAGTTATTTTAAGAGCGTGTTTACGTTTGATCTCCTACACAATTATTCAAGTTATAGCTTGAAAACAGAAAAGAAAAATTGTTGTATTGGAAAGCAAGAGACGTCAACATGTGTTTACGTATTTCTAACAATATAACACGATTAAATGATATCCGTTGATTTTTGAGTAAATTTAGGTGGTTTCATAGAGCTATATTGATTTATAAATGACAAAATGAAACGACAAAAGTTGAAGAAAAGCTTGAATTTTAGGAAAAAAGCGAAAATGCAATTGATTAGAATCCAAATGTGTTTTTTTATTATTAAACAAGTTTGTTTGTTGTATAAAATCTTTTACTTATTTCTCTGAGCGTGGTGCCAGATTGGATTTTTCTTGGGGGGATTTTACAATGTTACAGTAAGAATAAGGCTGATTAGGAAACCAGACAACCCTTTCTCGTCAATTGGATGTGTATGTGCTTCAAAACATGGGTAGCTATATCTTGTACCTTGAGAACGTTGTTCTGAACCAATGTGGATAGATAATATTTTGATTTTATTCTTCATTCATGTGGGAGTTTGGAACAACTTCATCTACTGTTATTCATAATCTTAAACTACATACATATAATAATGCATATACAACCTAAATTTTGAAATTTGACCGTAAATTCAAGATTTTTTTAGATATCCATTTAGTTAGTCCAGTAAAATCGTTTCCGAGGGTGCCTGTTTCAGGAAAAATATATAGTATTTTGAAGTATTTAAGTATTTTTTCTCTCATTCTATATGTTTTTTTGGGTGCTGAATCCGAATTTCATTTTGCTACTTCTCACGTATGTGGCATCATAACAAAAATCGCAAAAAAGTGATTAGACTATGCACTTTTGTAAGTAGACCAGGCTATACAAAAATAAAGTGGAAAGTGGCAAATAAATAATAAAAAAATACCTCTATATTTTTTCCTGGCCAAAACACCACTTGACTGGACTTAGTAGATAACGAAACATTCAAATAAAAATTATTTTGGTAATTTGTTTTATTTTGCCATAAGACTTTTTTAATTTATTTTTTTCCCATTCGAGAAATTCTTTTCTCATTACTTCAAATTATTGCAAATACTTGCAATGGATTCTTCTGAACTTTTACTAGCATGCATTTACAAAAGTCAACTATCCTGGCATTAAAATTGAAAACTCCTGCTAATCTAATATTTGGAGTTTTCTAACCATTTAGAGAAAAGTTATGAATATCTGTAAATCTATTAAAACTGGGAACAGGAAACTCCAGTTTACAATGATAGAATGGAACATTTTTTTAATTAATGGTTTATCGCGAAACACGGTGTCCTACAGAAAAAAAATATTTTGTAAATGTAATAATTGAGTTAATAAGACATAATATTTATTTACTCACCATACATGAAATTAGTAACCTCACTAATGACCATGATATTCAATTTTCGCAATTTGTACTTACAGAAAGATAAAAGTGTCTTTAAAACAACAACAAAAAAGTATCTTTCTTGAATATTGAATACTGGCTACCCAAATTCTGTATTAATTGGTAGGTATACGAGCCTTTGAAGTACATACAACAAAACCGACAATTGCTAACAAAGCCAATTTGCTAATATAAAATGTAATCAATTTCCTGTATAATTCCGTAAATATGTTATATATTTTACTACACTTTTTCATATACTATTTCACAAGCATACATCCATCAATTACGATGCTTCCATAATAGTTGATATTGTAAATGCATAATGCATTTAAATAAATAACATGACATGGGAATGTGAGCAAACGTCATATAAAATCATCTGAGGCATGTTGCTGTCTAGCACACGCCATAAAGAGTGACGTCTGGCTGTCGCGAGTGAAGTTGTATGCCGTTGGGACTGCTTCTAGATCGGTCCAGTTGGCGTAAACTTTACAGCAATATAACGATGAACTTGACTGGTTTTAATATTTAAAATAACGTTACTTCTGAAATTGACATGTGTCTATCATTTTCAGAGGTTTAAGGTGCATTTGGGAATGGTGCATATAAGTTGGTTGTTTATTATATTAGTGTAAATCTTTGAAACGTGTCTTAGTTAATATACAGTACCCCGGTGTAGCTAATTATCATAACTATAAGGACTAATTTCTCGAAAGAAAGGTAATTCTTGAGAATAACTTATGTCTGACTTAAAACACGTCATACAGATGTAAGAATATTGATACTACAAAATTGCTAAATTTAGTAAAGAGTAACGTATCAGTTTCACATAGTTTCACACAACTAAATATCAAATGTCATAGGCAAAATTATGCATATTCTACATCTTATTTAGATCCAAAAAGTGCAAAGGTTCGACAGTTTGCGTTCTAAATTGGACGGCCGGCTTCCAGCACCCCTTATGAGAAGTTACGTCTATAGAAAAATGCTAATAACTCGTGTACCCTGAGAGATATCGCAATGAAACTAACACTGTTCGAACGAGCATTCTTCGGTCCATCTAGAAGTTGAAAAATCCGATCCGAAATATGTAAATTAGTATCCGTAATTAATTAATAACTGATGAGGTGACACGAAATATTAGCAAAAATAGGGATATTCAAAAGGCTGTATCTCGTTGAGCCTTAGTTAAATTTTAATAAAATCAACACTATTCGATTCCCCTCTTCTCAAACTATAGGAGTGTCGAAAAGTCCGATTGCTTCATATAGATAGTTTAAATATTGATAACCACGTATTTAGCGATGATGTTAGATAAAATCAAAGTGGAAGGAGAATGTATGGGAAGCAGCAGCGGTAGTTATTTGTTTTAAATCGTTCGAAGGGGTTGACAGGGGTTGCGATCGGCTAGTATTTGATGTGCGAAGCCAGTAGGAAAGCAAACAAGCGCAGGCAGGTCCCTCGGTCAGATGAGATGATACTGTTTGCAGAGAATTCATAGGACATTGTAAATATGGTCAGTTATAGCCCTTGCAGGTCCAGAGTTCAGTAACACAGAGGCACACCGAGAACCGAATAGACTGCGTGCCGTCCGAGCGCTAAAGGTAAAGATATCCACGTAATGGAATGTAAACAATTATTGTCGGAGGGCCAAAGTTAGACCGACAGTTTATAGATTAGGTCGTTATGTCGACGCAAACAGATTTGTGAAACCCTTTGAATTTCACCGAAACGTTTAATCGTCCCACTTGCACGCAGCACAGACTGTACGTGCAAATATCCTTCGTAGAATGTTTAGTGTTGTAATTTTGAGTTACTTTGTATTGAGTAAATTTTCACTCGTTCGTTCTTTTATTGTAAATGTCAGGGAACAATTTACTGAAACTATAAGCATCCTGTACGATGATTTTGTCCAAATTAACTGGTGAAATGGAAAATATGATAACAAGAAGGGTTCATGATTGTGGCGACAAGTCACTAAAGAAGCAGGATAATTCCATATCAGCAATTTGAGAAAAGAAAAATCATTAAAAAATCCAAGTAGAGAAAGAAAACACCCACGTCATGAAATTACGTTTGAACTATTTGATTAAAAAGACAAAAAATAGAACAGTATTACTAAAGCTCCAGCTACATAAGCTGGATATTCGATTAACCACCTGAAACTTTCAGAACAATAGAGGACCACATATGCAAAATCGTCACTTAGGAGTCATACCTAAGTTAAAAAAAATAGCACTATTATTTAAGCCTTGTTAATAAAAATCAAAACCAGAAAGTAATTGACATTTTAAAATTTTGTCGCTATTTTAGTTCTAAACCTAATTATTATTAGTTCCATTAGGTATCCCTCCCTGGAGGTCCTGCAGTGTATCATAGTTCCTTTGACATACGTTGACTTACATAAGGCCCCATTTAAAAAAAATCCATGGGTTTAAGTCGGGTGTTCTGGGGGGCACCTAATGACATTTTTAAAATTTCATAAATATGTTATACATGCTTGTAAAGCTCTTTTAATATACTATCAAAATCAGTACAAATTCAATAAGCTGTCGTTAAGAGACAGATAAAGCTGATGGGCAAAAATTGTTTTTGATGACGTAAGTAGCTTTTTAAAGCTACTTTCTTCCACAAAAACAATTTTTGCACCTTATAAGATTATTTTACACAATGTTTTATATGACCATTTACAAAATCAGCACATCAAAATGAACTAAAAGAACATACAATGCGTCGTATTGAATCTTCTTCTGCTACTAATTATTCAAAGCAAAATTTGCAAGGACGAGATTGAACTGAATGGGAGACGGTTAAAACGCATTCAATTGAAATAATCCGGCAAACATGGAATCCGAATAGACAAAGATCGGGATGTGGAATATGCAAAGTTTGAAAAGGACAAGTGGGGCGCTTCCACGGTTCCAAGGGTTCACGTCGGGAGTTGGGTTAGATTGGATTGTGTCAGATACAATGGGGTGCGCGGGTAGGAGAAGGGGCGATGGTTTGGGCATACCGCCCACGAGGAAGAGTACACTGTTTAAGCGTAGTTTCCACCAGCTTTTGTTCGACTTGCCCGACCAATTAGTCGAACGGGTGAAAGGCTCGTTAACTCATTATTCAGTACCTGACGAGTATTCAATCAGGCCGCTGTGCGGCGCTGCCTGTGTTACAATCGCGTTCGCCTTTCAAATCGCTCTTTACGCTTCCTTATTAACCCATTCAGCGGTGAATTTAACACAGAGAGATAGACCGACGAAGACCGTAGACAAATCGAACCGGTTCAAATCGTCTCCTTTCAAATCGCGCTCAATACGAAGTGTCTCCCACTTTAGCGATTCCTAATTACCGAATTGGGAGCTGGAATTATCGCATTTATGGGACAAAATCGTATTTATGACTTTCTATGACACATTGTTATACATAGTTACAAAAGACTAACACATAAAGTAAGTAAATAGTAGGAAATACAGTAGAGTGTCGATAATCCGAACCTCGGTAATCCCAACATTCGCTAATCCGAACGCCCAAAAAGAAATAATAATAAAATTAATCACTGAGTAACCTAGGGAAAGGCAATTTTTGTCGGTTCTTGTTTATAGACAAATGTTGCTTTTGCACTTGAGGTTTCCGCTATTAAATAAGTAAATAATAAATAAATCATAAAAATAACCGTACTGATGAGGACTAATAGTCCGAACCACGTGTCTACGGTTGCGAAAAAATTATAGAACTGAAAATGTTTAACGACATACTTTGAACCTAAAAATTATAGAAGTTAAAAGAGGACTATGAACATAATGGAAAGTTAATTTACTAATCTCTATGTGACGTTTTTACGTCATTTCGCTGATGTTTAATTACCCTTACCTTCGAACATACCCTTAAATTCTATTGAATAGGCATTGTTTCCGCGACATAATGGTATAATATGAAACACGGGAAACTTCTCCGGAAAAACAATAGCGTCCGGTGCATTTGAAAATAACCGACAAAAAATGAATAATAAAGTTTTCCAGAAATAATTGATGGAAAACTGGCTGAAAAACGGCGGGCACAATAGCCATGTTGCAATAGTTACGGTGGCTAATTTTCAATTTTTGTGCATCGATGTTCCGGTGTGTGCGTTTTTGTAGTGTGTGGCTGTCAGGGGGTTGGGGGTGGGAGGGGGTGGTCTGGTGGTCTGCCGTCGACGTACTGCCTAAATAAACGTAAATTTTTAATCACCCACCCCAATTGGCCGAGCGATGCCTTCGGGGATTTAAAGCAGAATTAAATTCAACCTATTGTTTAATGCTAACCATATTTGCAAAATATCTGTTTTTGCGTGTTGAGCCGGCCGACCTGGGATACCGACTAATTAAAAAAATGTCCGGTGCAGCAGCACTGCGAGCCGATAGGAAACAACCTCACTGGTGCAGTTCGTACTCTCCTGTCTCGTTTTTTTTTTTTTTGTTTTAGTTTTTGTGTAGTTCAAATTTTGTATCCCGCCATGACTGCATTGAAATTTTGTGTTGTAATACTGGCAGTGTTTTGTTACGCTCGCGTTTTGATTGTACATATTTTTATTTATGACTAAATGTCATGAACCAGTCAATAATTTACTAATCAAATGTGTATGTATACCTATATTAAAAAAGAATACGAACTATTATTATTAAAAGCGGTATTAAAAAACAGTTGAAAAAGATTTTTCAAACAGGTCAACATGCAAAAAGAAAGAACGTCATGTTTGTTATTTTTACGAATGAAAACCTGAACCCAATACCAATGAACGTTTACGACCTATATTTATAAATTCAAATATAACGTCCTTCTCCATTGTTTTAACAAGTAATAACTTAGTTTTATGAAATGGGAAGACTATTGTTAAATTTTTCAACATTCGGGCATTCGAAAAACATAACACCAATTAAATTTTTATGGAAAATATCCACAACATATTTACTTTAAAAGTATTGGGATTAACTGAAAAATATTGGGAATTATAGCAGAATTGCAATTATCAGATATGTTGGAAAAGTATGAAATAATAAATAAAACAAACAATAAATAAACCTATGGCATTACAAACCCTAAACAATTATGCTATCTTTTAACTATGATGTCAGGACAAAAACATTCTTTAACATGTTCTGGGAATGGTTCATATTTAGGCAATTAAATTTATTTTGTGCTTTTTGAATCTAGTTAAGAAATTGGCCTAGCCCAACTCCTTACTTATCCAAGAAGTTACACTGAAAATCTCATCAACTTTGAACAACAAATACCGGCAGTAATAGAAAACGCGTTTTTGGAGACCTAGAACTGGGTCTTAAGACAACCCATCACTAAAGCCTTCGTCGACATGACATAAGGAAAACCTCTCTCTTCACGCAAGAGACAAGTGTCACGTAATTGACATTTTCAGCGAATCATTACAGCTCCTTTTGAAAATCAACATTTCCTTGTCTCAGTTCGATACAGGCAGTCGTTTCGCCCGGCATTCAGAGATCGCGCGCCAAGTCGTAGGGAGAGTTAACCCGAACCGCTTTCAGAAATTATCTAAACGATCTAATTGTTAAGCCGAAGGCGTCCGCGGCCGCGCCTCCGGCGAAAATCTTAAGATGACGGGCGCTGAATACGGAATATTCAGTGTCTCTCCGCTTTTCTCTCTGCTATGCTGGCGCGAATGTGTGTGTGCCCATAGAGTGAAGCACTCATTAGGGCGCGATTTGTCGCGTGAAAGCGGAAAAGGACCTTAGAATTTCACTCGCCGGTTCCCGTGGGAAAATCACGACACTGTCTTAACACATCCCCGGCAGTTTTAAGGGAAATCAGAGGATATTAGTATGGAAACGGCGTTGCGTGGTGCTGGCGTCGATTGCTGTATTGAATCGACTGAAATTATGTAGACTGAATTCATTAGAGGAAAGATTATGTAGGAATTAATAAATTATACTGATGATTCAGTGAAAATCTAGTAGAAAAGCCAGTAAAATGGAATGCCCTCCTATATGCTGACGATACAGCAATAATTTCACATTCCCGTTCCCTCGATGCAGCTGTCAACCACCTTCAATCCCTCTTAGACCAAATCGTCTCCTGGTTCCGCTCTTGGAGGATAAAAATTAACCCTCGCAAAACCCAATACCTCATCCCATTTCACCGTATCCTCGATACCTCTCCCTCAACAAATTCCTTTATCAAACTACCAACATTACCCCTATGACCACCAGAATTGAAACCCTCTCCTTAAAATTTCCAATTTTCCCTGACACTACTCCATATGTTCCTACAAAAAACTTCCTACCCGAACTCGCAATAACCAACCCATCCTAACCCATACACCCTAACACCATACTCGAAACCATACAGCATTTCAACAACACTCAATAGAAGAAAATGAATCTTATAAACATAAGCAGAAGCAAGCAAGGCTGAAAGACCTCGATCACTGCCCGTTCCTGGAAGAACTTCTATATGTTTAAATATACCAAATAAATGTGGTACACTTTGTGAGAAACAAGTTTTCTTTCGGAATAAATTAATTCTATCTATTAAATGCCTGCTATGCCAGTGGCATGAGGATTATTGGAGGAGGCCAACTCAAGAGTTGACATCTTCTTCTGCTAAAATATTTAACTTTTTTATGTAACTGGGTAATAACCAGAGCCGAGCAGAGATTGGGCAAGTCAAGTTTTTTCGGGGTTATTCCAGTGGCGGGTAGACCGAGAAGTGACTAGGGTCACGCGCGCAACCACAGCGGTCGTATTCGCTGTTTTCTTTTTTTTCGATGCAGGTTATTGTACGTTTAGCCGTTAATAGTATGAAATATTTATATTGCATGTTAAATTATATAGAATAAAACCTTTGTGCAAAAACCTTGCAACATTTACATATATTTTTATATATTAATTATAGAATTATTAAAAGAACCTTGCCTTAAAGAGCAACTGGAATTTATTCATAGCAACTTTTCATTTCTAATTGCAGACATTAAATATTTGGAAGGCCGTAACATCAAAGTGAGAGAATCGATAGCAAAATTGACCAAAATAGTAAATAAATTGAAATCGGTTCCGGGAGAAATGTGTGAACTTTTAACTAATAAAGTTGACGTTATATTAGATAGAAATCCCAATCTCAGAATAGTTCAAGAATTTTGTATGACAAATAATTTTACAAATTGCGAAAAATATCAATTACATGCGCATTGCTTTACTTATGCCCCATTAATAAGCTGTGACGTTCAGAGAAGCTTTTCGACTTTTAATAGTTATTTAACCAACAAGTATATTAAAAAGAGCGATTAATGATCAAGACTGTTTAACGCTCGAGCGTTAATTGTTGAGATCATAAATAGCCGTTTATTTTTCGAGTTGGCTACAAAATTTTTTCGTCGATCGCATTCTTCTAGCGTCGTCTACATAGACTTTTCTTCGCCAATGTTTCTTTTTGGATTATATGACAATTTATGTAATTTGACACTGACTGTTCTAGAGCGCAGTATGTTTTGATTGGAAGGTTTCATTTCAAATATGTTCGATTGGCCAATCAAACGTTGTCTTTACGTCGTGTGATTGGCTATAACAAATCATGCATTAATAGAGTTTTCCGTCGATCGTTTATTTATGAGTCAGTTTAGTGAATACGAAATCGTTTATTAAAGTACTACATTAATGCACGATTTCTATTAATGCATGATTTGTTATAGCCAATCACAAGACGCAATGACGTCGTTTGATTGGCCAATCGAACATATGTGAAATGAAACCTTCCAATCAAACCATACCGCTCTCTAGAACTGTCAGTGTCAAATTACATAAATGGTCATATAACCTAAAAAGACATCGGCGAAGAAAAATCTATGTAGACGACGCTAGAAGAATACGACCGACGGAAAAATTTTGTAACCAACTCGAATATTAAACAGCGATTAATGATCTCGACAATTAACGCGCTCGCTTCGCTCGCGCGTTAAACAGTCTCGATCATTAATCGCTCTTTTTAATATACTTGTTGGTTAAATAACTATATTTAATTGCATTTCCTATTCACTTAACTGACTCATAAAATTTAACGATCTACGGAAAAGTTATTTTAACTTCTAAAAGAACAGCATTGACTATCGAAAATTTGGAGAAAGTAGTAATAGCAAATGTTAACAGTAATATCTTGTTAAATAAATAATTATTATGAATACAAATTATTGCTAAAATCATTTGATATTATAGGGACAAGTTATTTACGCACTATCCGTCCGTCGAGTATAGTATAAAACAAAGCGTACGTCACTGTCGTCGCTGTACTCGGTCGCATGAGTCATGCCTGAGCGTTCGAGCGTTGAGTCGCCGCACAATCGCCGTAACTTTTACTGTCATTCTTTCTCGTGGCGGCATATCGAATTATTTCATGGGCCAATGTTACTACGGTTTCGAGGTAAGCGGACTTCTTTGGAGTACGGTGTTATATACGAAAGTGCTATTGCTCACTATTGCTAGACAAACGCCGCTCCATGCCTCAGGTGTCACCAGTTGCCCAAGTTCTGCTCGGCTTTGGTAATAACTACAAATGTCTCATTTCTATCTTAAATTCAATTTTCTGTCTTCAATTGATTATTATCTATGACATCACCGACATATGTTATTAATGGTAACCAACGATTTCTTGCGTTGATATTGATAGACCCTTAATATTTCTTCATGGTAGCATAAAATATGTCTGGAATGACATCAGTAATTTTTCGAGAAGACAATTGATATTTGGCGCGAATGGGCGTTGGAAATTATTTTAGCACATCTGGGCCATGAGCTATACATTCTCCAATGCACGCAAAACATGTTTTCACAATTTTATTTGATTTTTTACCGTAACGTGGCCATCACGTTTGAATTCAGATTCGTATTGACGGCAAACAACTCAATAAACAACACTTTCTCCGGTGATAGTATTGAATATCCTTAATTCATATGTCCAATTATAGGTAATAATCGTGGTAGCACCCTTAGAGGCGTAGTTTTCTTACATTTTTAAGGTATTGGTTGCTGTGCAAATGTTCGAATAGTCTTTACATATACTAAATTAGCAACCTGAAAACTACTTATTATTACTATTTATTTGGAAATGAGACAAAATGAGGATGCCAAAAGTTACCAAATCTAGTCAGTAAGAAACGCCTAAAATATACTTGATTGGACAATATCTTTTACCCCGAAACTTGATCAACGTTTTTAAATTTTACCTTACTAGCAGAAAACCAAAATTGTCGGCCTATAAGGTGTCAAAGTGTGTGTATTGACATCAGTAATAAACAAAATTTAAACTCTATTACATAATAACTTGCTCTTCCATCTTAAATTTGCTCAACCATTTTACATTTTTACAAAATGTTTCAAGAATAATTACGGCAAAATAAATTGTTTGGTCGGGCCAAATTTTCAATTTTTCATATTAATGCCAATAACTAGTTTGATAATTTTTTCAAAAACAGAAACTTCAGAATTCATACGTCATCGATGTTTATTATGCAAATAGATAAACTGTTTGCATAAAAAAACGATTATTGTTTAGAAAAACTATAGGTATAATGACTTTTATACTCACTTCTAAATGCCTCTTCAAGTAAACCGTTATTTATTGTTCAAAATTGATGAAATATTCAGTGCAACTTCTTAGAGTACATATTAAATATCCAATTTCTTGTCATAAACAAAATGAATATTACTTGTACGTATGGTACGTCTTTCGGTTTTGTCAAATATAGTTCAAATAACCCAACCCACATTATAAAATACATTTTTCTATAGTGCACTTTAAACTGTATTTCGCTGTATTTTATACCTATTTGCTAATTTTATATTCTGTTGTACATCACTGAATATAGGTAAAGAAATCCTCATCTGTTTATTTACATTTATGTTGCTGTTTCTGTTTTAAATACTAATACTAAATACTAATTTTTTGTTGAGATAACTGAAAAGACTTATAATAGTTGAAAAATAGTAGCTCAATTGATTTATTGTGGATCGGTGCCCACATTTCACCAATTGACAAAAAGATAAGAAAATAATAAGATTTAACTTTTACGAGATCCCGGAATATAGATTTATAATTCCGGGATCCAGAAAAAGCTTATTATTTGTCGGGATCCCGGAATTGGGATCCCTGATATACACACTCATACCTTCACATGTGCCTTAATTCCAAACCAATTGAGTTTAGAAAAGAATTAGAAAAAGCAAAACTTGCTTGCCATGTTACAAGTGTTACAAATGTACCTATATATTCTTTTGTAAGGATGACAAAAAAATATGATAGGCTAGGGAAATGGTATTATATTATGCATTTTAAAGTCCCTAAGAACATATTTTCTCAATAATTGTACACGAGGCATAACACTTTACGTGATAGATCCACGTACTGATATAGCGTTAAAATCTAGTCTGAAATCTCTTGTTGTATGGTCCAATGGTAGAAGGGGTGTGTCCACTAATAAGCACCTGTTCTATCTGATTCATTGCTTCTAAATACAGGGCGTAAAGCCGCTCGTGCCTTGGGGTCTTCAGCCAGACAGACATTCACGCTTGCTCAAACACCGTCTTTCATCGTCGATCTACAAATCTCACAGCATAATATTAAGTTGTAGCCGGCCAAAAAAAACAGAGACTTCCATTTAAAAAATATCGCAGAATAAGTATACGAATTTAACTTTCGAGGGTGGAATAAAATTTATAGCGATGTTGTACCTGGATATTATTTTTCGTAAGTATCGTCCCCCCCTTTTCTAATCTGCATAAGGCATAAATTTTATCGGTAATCTCGGCCCCCTTGTAAACAAGTAATTTATTGCGCATAATTACAACGCAACTTTAATTATTTGTACATGCAAATGTTCACCTGTGGACGTTCTACCGAAATGTGATTTGCATAGTACCGAGTTTCCACTTGATTCTAGGATGAGGTACATAAATTTTCCGTGCGTACACGGTCGGCGGTACGTGTATGTAAAAAGGATCTGTAAACAGATGTGTTCATTTTCTTTTACATGGAGATATATTTTTCAGAAACGTTAAACATGTACTTGACACATAGGATTGGGTCTAATGCACTACCTTGTGGTCATCAAGTTTTAATAATGTAGAGAGGTAAGGTTTGTCCCAAGTTCTCTGCAAAAGCTATGGGTTTCTATCTGTTTAGTCGCTTTTCGTTGTTTCTATTTGTGATGGATTTTGTATCTCTAATTACAGTGAATTTGTTGTCGGTAACCTAGATATACTGTTGTTGTTGTTTGTTAATTTGGGTATGTTGATTTCGAATATTGCCATAAAAATTTGCTAGTAGTCTCATTTACCGTAACTATTATTTTAAAAAAATAATTTAATTTTTTTTTTATTTTATTTCGTAAAGGGTTAGAGATGCAAATGAATTAATTTTATTTTACTAAGTATTTTACTAACTCTAAGTTTAGTCATGGAACTTCCTGATCCATCCTGATAGCTTGTGTTTCTCCGGAATCGTCACCACAAAAGAACGGGTAATTTTGTGTAATCTGTAATTATTTTTGTCAAAGATGAGTTTCTTGTTTAAGCAAATTTAAACTTTACTTTTTTTTGAATTGCTTAAGTAAACAAACATCACAAATACATGTTTTTGAGTTCTTGATTTTAAGCTACAATATGATAAATTTGAATACATTTAATATTACAAATAGTTATGCAATTTGTAAATATTTATCAGTGTGTTTCGAATGTATGTACTCACTCAATTCGATTGGACAGTACTCTAAATTGGGTATTTTCAACTTGCACTAGGTGTATGTATGAACAATACAGGGATGCTGCTCACACAAAGCCGTTTCGAGGACCCTCGTGATATGCCTACTTGAAAATACAGTCGAAAATCCGCGCAGCTATTATATTCATAATATGTACTTAATGGCCAGGTAGTATAGCCAGATTAATGTTTACGAATACATACATAAATACGTATGATATTTAGCCGTGTAAACTTTGTGTTTTAGCAGATTATTGTGCATTGTTTTACCCACAAATCCTTTCAAGTGAGTTTTGCTGAAAATTCAACGTTCTAGGGATTAGACAACGGCATAACAATGCTGGTATTACGCCTAACGCTACGCAAAATATAGTCGAAATAGCTGGGATTACAGAACCAACATTGAAATTCAAATTTTGAGTGAAATGGTTTTTAAAGTTAGCGGGGTTAAATTTTTGGAAATCCTCATAATATAACTGCTGACGTCATATATATTTCTTTCTACTTTTGGTTTACGATTAACACTTTCTGACTTTCGGTGTTACAATCAGTAAATTGTAGTACTGTTTTTAGTAACTTTTTGGTATGTAAAATAGGTGGAATACATTTTTCTCGTCAACTAAACAACAAATTCCATTTCTAGATATAAGAGAAGTACCATATTTACTTGAGTATGGAGTTATGGGAAATACAAACGTACATCATATCAACCACAATTTCGATTACTGACGCGATATTGTATGTTCGCGATAACTGTAATTCCTGAAAATCAAAAAGCCCATTTTTATTTAAATGTAAATTATTTTGGTAATGTTTTTAAAAATATAGAGCAGCTTATAGAGGTTGCGTATAATAAAAATCTTATTTTTTAGAAAATTTATTTAGAATTATTGACTTTTTAGAGCGAAATAAAAAAGTGGCCTTTACAGTTTATCGGATGAAGAGTGATATCGTCTAGTTTATTAAAGAACTAATAATTTCTATCCAAGAAAACTGTTGTTGAGTTGATATAAGTAAGTAAATACGTTTTCTTTCTTTCAATAGATAAGTAATCCCATAGTGAATATTTTCCTTTCAAAGGTCGACAATACTTGGAATAACAAAAATATATTATTATTATTACAAGGATAATTTGAAAGAAAAATTACACTGATTAAATATTCTGAAAATTGATCCACCACGAACGAATTTTTCGATTTTGAAGTTTGATATTTTGTCTTTGAAATTAAATAACTGGTGCGCAGTCATATGCCTAGCATTTTCATACTGTTTTTAAGACGTAAATGTTATTCTGAGTATTATAGTTTTGACCCCCATTGTAATTATTAATTAATATCATTGGAAAATTAATTGCTAAAATTAAATTACATCCCTGTAAATTCGTCGGCTATTTATAGAATTTCAAAATAGTTATCACATACATACGTAGTATGTAGTGGTAAATAACGGTTCTTGGTTGGACGCTTACCTGAACGACCGCGCCCCACCACCGCCCGAGCGCGTCGACTGTGCGAAAAAACTGGTCCCGAGCTAAGACGCAACACGCAGTTTTCCAAAATATGCACCTTAGCGCATCATAACATATATATTAACGTTTGTCACGTACGCCAGTCCCGATACGTATTAGATCGCTGCGCTTTTCCTTCTTAATTAACCGGTAATTATCGCTATTTTAACTTGCATTCGGTGATCGGACTTCGTGTTTCGTGTGACGTGAACTATTTGGTCGGGAAAACGTTCATAATTTTGCGGGATACGGTGCCGATAAGTGTTTGTGCGCGACCACGATAATATTTCCATTGTTGCTCTCAAAATATTGCATTCAATTTGGCTGGTCCCGGTTCGCCGGTATAAAAGGGGTTGCCGACTTCTTCCTACACGGATATGCTATGGATTAACCCTTCCTGGGCATGGACCTAAGACGGACTTACAACCTCCGCTTCCATGAGACGCCGAAAGGAAAGCGGTAAAAAGTAGTATTAGCCGTCGTGCTTGCGGATGGGTGAGCGGAACAGGGGAAAGAGTTACCATCTAGCCGTTATAGCCGATAACGAGCTAGTCGTTATCAAAGAGTAACCTGAGACCCCGCGACACCTTCCAAAAGGTATATTTTAGTCAATTACCGAATTTTGATTGCATAATCTGTGGAAATATTATCTGGTGCCAACGTGTGTCCATAAGACTGACGAAGAGAACCGGAGGGACGACAACAAGGTAATTAATTGTTCTAATATTGCGGTATAGCCATTAATAAACACTGTTATGTTTATCTGTGGTCGAGGCGTACATGATTTTAGTTTTTATCGCAACTAGATGACTCGTATCGCACATGAAGTAAAATCATAACAATCTACAGTCTATACTCAACACTGGTAGAAATATTGTTTAAGTCAAACAAATCGTTGTTTCAATAGAGGCAAAAATTGGTATGGCGCGACATAATTATTCGTACTATCGCCAAGTAGGAACATTGTAGGTACTTGTGCATATTTAACCATATTTTCCATCAAAACTGTCTATATTGCATGGTCAATATTGTCCCACACGTCTTGAATGTCAATTTTTAACCATTTGATAACGAAAAGATTATTTGGATGACTATTAATTTCCATTTACAGATTCTCAACCATATTTTGGTCAGGACTCATCATCATCATCTCATCATCAATCTTTTCTATGAAAGCTATCGGACGTCTACGAATATAAGCACGCATAGAAGGAACAACTACAAATGTAAGTACATATTTAAGTACACTGCAAATGTATTTGGTGAAAACATTTGTTTGGAGTGAAGTAATATTTTATTGGCTCAAATAAGCATTTCTTTTGTACCAAATACATAAGTTATTAACATTATAATCGCCACTCCACTCCATTTCGATTTGTTTTCATTGTTTTTATTTGATGATTTTGAAACCACATTCATTTTTAAATATTCAACCCCCTTAATCAGATTTACGCGACATCTGATCGGTGTCTCCAGGAAGTAGATTTTTGTCGTCCGGCAGATTATACAGGGTAATTCATTAACGACGCATAGGGCGATATCTCCGTTGGCTTAAGAGAAAGATAGAAATGGTTTTTACTAAAGTTGTTTGCCCCATCATTTTCCACAATCAAAAAATATTTCCATATATACAGGGTGTCGTGTTTAAGGGTGGTACAAGGGTGGTTTTTAAGAAAATGTGATTGGGGGATATTTTTTTTTTAAATACATATGAACAATATTTTTCAGATATTAGGTATTTGACATTAGTTTTCATCGCAACTACTCTGCTCGTATATCACATGAAGCAAAATCATAACAAACTAGAGTCTATAGCCAACACTGGTAGAAATATTGTTTAAGTCAAACAAATCGTTGTTTCAATACAGGCAAAATTTTCTTATGGCGCACCATAATTAGTCCTACCGTCTCCAAGTAGCATTATTGTAGGTATTTGTGCATATTTAGGCATATTTTCCATCAAAACTGTTTTTATTGCATGGTCAATATTGTCCCACACGTCTTGAATTTCAATTTTTAACCATTTGATAACGAAAAGATTATTTGGATAATGACTATTAATTTCCAATTACAGATTTTTAACCACATTTTGGTCAGGACTCATCATCATCATCTCATCATCCATCTGTTGTATGAAAGCCATCGGACGTCTACGAAAATTAGCACGCATAGAAGGAACAACTACAAATGTAAGTACATATTTAAGTACACTGCAAATGCATTTGGTGAAAACATTTGTTTGGAGTAAAGTAATATTTCATTGGCTCAAATAAACATTTTTTTTGTACCAAATACATAAGTTACTAACATTATAATCGCCACTCCACTCCATTTCGATTTGTGTTCATAGTTTTTATTTGATTATTTTGAAACCCCATTCATTTTGAAATATTCAACCCCCTTAATCAGATTTACGCAACATCTGATCGGTGTATCCAGCAAGTAGATTTTTGTCGTCCGGCAGATTACACAGGGTAATTCATTAATGACGCATAGGGGATATCTCCGTTGGCTTAAGAGAAAGATAAAAATGGTTTTTACAAAAGTGTTTGACCCATCATTTTCCACAATAAAAAAATATTTCCATATATACAGGGTGTCGTATTTAAGGGTGGTACAAGGGTGGTTTTTAAGAAAATGTGATTGGGGGATATTTTTTTTAAATACATATGAACAATATTTTTCAGATATTAGGTATTTGACATTAGTTTTCATCGCAACTGCTCTGCTCGTATATCACATGAAGCAAAATCATAACAAACTAGAGTCTATAGCCAACACTGGTAGAAATATTGTGTAAGTCAAACAAATCGTTGTTTCAATACAGGCAAAATTTTCTTATGGCGCGCCATAATTAGTCCTACCGTCTCCAAGTAGCATTATTGTAGGTATTTGTGCATATTTAGGCATATTTTCCATCAAAACTGTTTTTATTGCATGGTCAATATTGTCCCACACGTCTTGAATTTCAATTTTTAACCATTTGATAACGAAAAGATTATTTGGATAATGACTATTAATTTCCAATTACAGATTTTCAACCATATTTTGGTCAGGACTCATCATCAATCTTTTGTATGAAAGCCATCGGACGTCTACGAAAATTAGCACGCATAGAAGGAACAACTACAAATGTAAGTACATATTTAAGTACACTACAAATGCATTTGGTGAAAACATTTGTTTGGAGTAAAGTAATAATTTATTGGCTCAAATAAACATTTTTTTGTACCAAACACATAAGTTACTAACATTATAATCGCCACTCCACTCCATTTCGATTTGTTTTCATTGTTTTTAATTGATTATTTTGAAACCCCATTAATTTTTAAATATTCAACCCCCTTAATCAGATTTACGCAACATCTGATCGGTGTCTCCAGCAAGTAGATTTTTGTCGTCCGGCAGATTATACAGGCTAATTCATTAATGACGCATGGGGCGATATCTCCGTTGGCTTAAGAGAAAGATAAAAATGGTTTTTACTAAAGTTGTTTGACCCATCATTTTCCACAATAACAAAATATTTACATTATACAGGCTGTCGTATTTAAGGGTGGTACAAGGGTGGTTTTTAAGAAAATGTGATTGGGCATGAACATGAGCAAATTCTGCATGAGCAAATTCTATTTGATCAAGATCGGTCGTGTCTGCAGTCTGCATTAATATAAAACCAGTTAGCCAGGATTTGAGAGATATTTTCATTTTAATGACAGTAGGTAGTGTCAATAGAGTCAAAATATCTGTCAAATCTTGGCTAACTAGTTTTATTGTAATGCACGACCGATTTAAATCAAACAGAATCTTATGCAGCTAAATTAGTAATTCTATATATTGAAAGATAAAAACATGTGCCATCAGAATTTTTTAGGCGGCAATAAATATATTAATGGGAAGATAATATCAATGAATGCACAACTTAACGTCAAAATGATATTACTTTAAAATTTCTACAAAACCTATTAAAAAATGTCGCATTGAAATACACGCGATTGATACCTCTTTTATTAAATGAAATATTCAGAGAACGTATTTTATTTTGTCTTGACAAACGATGAGGAAAAATATGGACGATGGCTGTACGTGCTTTGACCAGCCTATACATATATCGTAAATATTCCTTTGTACCTACCGATTGGTTTTGGTTATTATCTAACAAGGCAATATTTGTAATCCAATAATGTCATTTTAAATATATTTTAAGGCCCGCAATCAGCAATTAAAACAATAATAATAATATAAAACAATAAAAACAAGTTGAAAGGAAAATTTAATTAGTGTTCCCCGTATGCCTAAATGCAACATCCAGTATAATTGTTAGTGATATCAAACAATTTTAAAGAAAAATTATCTCTCTGCAGATATAGAAACAATAGCATTTCAGCAAGAATATTTCACACGATATTAATATTTTCCCTCAGTGAATTAGCAATTCATCTACACTAATAACCACTCAACGTGCTCTCGACTAATTTCCATTATTGCTTCGCATATTGGGGATGTTAACGAGCAAAAACAATTAAATAATTAACATCAAACATAGTCGACCGAATAATTAATTTCCATAATTAATTAACTCATCTAATGGCGGCTAGTACAGTTTCAAATGATCGCGTATAATGCATATTTACTCGGGGGATTAATGCGGCCACTATGCACACGGTTTATTTCAAATTTAATTGTGTTGTTCAATTAGTTTGCGCGAGCCTTTTGCCCTCTAACGTTTCTACGAGTGCGCCCGTGTTGTGTCCACGTTCGCTCGATTTGCATGGAAATTATACCGGACATACGCAACGGAGGGGTCTTTAAAATTTCTACGTGAGCTGCCTTGGTCTCACTTATCGCTATTAGATTTGAAAATATGATGGGAAGTAATGGGGAAATGCGACGTAGGAATGTTTTCGTGTGCTAATTACTTCGACGAGGAAAGAAGTTTCGGACGGCACGTTCGTGATATGGGACAATCGTGCTATGCTTAATTTTGCATACTGATGTTATGTGTTACTGCGTTTTTTGGTCTTGGAAGTTGGGACGTTGAATTTGACATATGTACTTATATCCTATAGATGTTTAAACTCAAACTTGATAAAGTGATAAAATTTTTAAAAATCTTCATGATACCCTGTATAAAAAGTGTATGGTGTTGGCCTGTAATTAGAAAGAAAACATAAACCAATGTTCTAAAAAAATTATAGTAAACTATGGAACTCTCGGTGCTCAGGCTGAATATACTGAAATCCATTATAGAATTGAACTTTAAAACTTATTGGAATGTTTGTATTGTTCCCGTTTGGCGTGTTACGAGTACCCCTAACGGTGCAAATGAAATATTTCGATCTTATATTTAGGGTTTTTGCGAGTATATTTTCATTTGTTGATCGATTATATTGAGCTTTTTGCTGTTATCTGCGCAGATATACGTAACATATACTTTATTATTGTTAACTGCCATTTTAGTGCAAAATTAACCTCTACATCCCAAATTTAACTGACATTTCGCAACATTTTGTAACAAGAATTTCCTAAACAAGTAACACTGTGCAGCATCAAACAAATTTTAAGAAATTTTGCAAAAACTTTATTATCAGGTTCAATGGAAAATTATGAACTAAATGCATTAAAATTAAAATTGTCTATTATTTTAAAAAATACTCGGACACGTCAGTTTTTAATTATCAAAATATACATTTTTGTTTTAAATTCTATTTCCGACCATATCTGTTAATGGTAATTTACAAAATCTATGGTCTTACATAAAATAATTTTGGGGAACATATTAGGATACATTATATTGATAACTATAACTATTGTTTCTTTATGGAAAGCGAATATACTTTTGCAATTTATTTTTGCTTTTTCATGGTGTCGCCCGCACATAACTAGAAGAGTCGCTGTAAATGTTTCAAAACCATTTGGAAACTCAACTTTTAGAATGTCTGGTAAAAATACAGAGAGTAAGGTAACCAATGGCTTCAGCTGGTATGATTTTGTTTTTCGAAAACACAATTGAAATTTGTTTTTTCCGGATTTGAATAATTTCTACCCACATCACAATCTCATTCCATTTCACAAAATCCGTTCCCTAGAATTATTTATTAATACTTTACAATTTTAAATCGTCCTTTTAGACAATTAAAAGATCTACTAAAATCAATAAAAAAAAGGATTTCCGTTTATTAAAGTGTTGACGACGTGGTAAGTCGGTGACAATCAACGGTCGAAAATTTTCATTGTTCGGGTTTTAAAAACGCGTCTTTATATAACTTATGACTAAATTAAATTAAATTACAACCACATTTTTTGTCATAAATACTACTAACTGCAGATCAAATAATTAAAAGGAAAGTAAAGTGAAGTAAAAAGAACATTTTTGATATTTTGTTACTTTATCATATGCAGTATGATAAAGTATTGGATGTTTACTCTTAGCATTTTTAACGATTTTGCCAATGAGCCGCCATTTCTGTAATTTCTTCAAAATAGTGGCATAATAAATTAAAGTAGAGGAAATTCTGATTCATTTATGTCTCCGACATTTTTTGGTATATTTAATAGATTAGCTGCATGAGTAAATTCTATTTAATCGAGATCGGTCGTGTCTGCATGAATATAAAACTAGTTAGCCAAGATTTGACAAAAAAGTTTCATGCTAATGACAGTAGGTTAGTGCCAAACACTGATGTTTTGACAATACTGTCAATAGTATCCAATCATCTGTCAAATACTGGCTACCTAGTTTAATTTTAATGCAGACACGACTGATCTCAATCAAATAGATTCTCATGCAGCTAAACTATTAATTTTATATATTGTAAGATAAAGTCATGTGCCTGGCCACATCAGATTTTTTGTTCGCAACAATAGCAACAAAAATTCTAAGCATTTTCTACAATAATATTTTCACGGGATTAAGTATGTATATAAGGAACAAATTGAAAGGGTCGTTGAATATTAATTACAGATATAATTTTGCAAATTTTATTATTTATACATTTACAGTTGTAGTCTATACTATAATCTGGTACTCAGGATTTTTTCGAATGTTGCATTGTTGCTTAAAAAATAAATACTATTGATTTTTAGGTAAAAAGATTGATTTGTGTGTTCAAATTAAGCAAAAATATATTTGTTTTTAAAAAATCTGTTGTGGCCAGGCACATGACTGTATCATACAATATATATAAAATTAATAGTTTAGCTGCATGAGATTTTATTTGATCAAGATCGATCGTGTCTGCTTTAAAATAAAACGAGTTAGCCAGGATTAGTTAGCCAAAAAAACAGCGTGGGCACAACATACTGTCAGAATGAAAATAATTATCAAATCTTGGCTAACTAAGTTTTAATGTAGACACGATCTCGATCAAAACGAATTTGCTCTTACAGCTAAACTATTAATTTTGCCAAAAAAATGTCATGGACATAAATTATTCAAATTTTCCTCTAGTTTAATTTATTATTTAACTATTTTGACGAAATTACAGAAATGGCAGCCTATTTGCAAAAGCCTTGAAAAAAGCTTTTCAGCTCTAAGTTTGGTGATAAAACTTCTAAATATGAATCGTCGCCACAAAAATCGGGTACACACATATACACAGGCATACACAATGACATGTTGGTTAAAATCATAGAAATCCCTGGTTACATTATCAAGAAGAAACAGGGTTCGTTATGAAACCGAAAACAGTGTGACATTGTTTTCATTATGAACCTAAAGTAAAAAGAATATCATTTCAACATGAACTTCACTCATTTCACCTTCCATAACTGATATATTATATCAAACATAACCGTTGCATTTCTCTCAAATAAAACCGTACCTATACACACACACATAAAACATAGGTACACTACCTATAAATTCGCAGTACCTATCACATTACAGCGACAACAGTCTTGGTACTTTACTTAATAAGGACTATCAGTAACGCATACATTCAGCAAAGTGGCTCTGGCAGAAGGCATGAGCCGACCCGACAGTAATCCATGCCGGTCAACAGTGTAGATCTGTTTATGTTTGTTGAGCTCTGAGCTTCACATAACCTCATCCTCAGTCAGGTTGGAACAAGCGAAGGCAAGGGGGTGTGAAGGCGGAGGGCGGTTTATATCTTACTCTTGGTGGGCAAACAGGGCACCCGTAGACCTTTCATCTATACGGCTTTGATCGGCACCGTGTTTATTTTTGTAATGAATACGTACTTGGAGTGTTCACACACACTCACACACGTACATTTATATTATGTTTGCGTGTAAGAGGGACTGTAGCCACGAACTGATTGAGTTTGGATGAATAGTAAATAATAAATGTGGCTATAGTCTATAGTGGGGTTGTTGATTGCAGTGGTGAAGGAATATGACAAATGTTAGGTGTTTATCTTCAGACAGTGATTGGTAAACTATTAGTCATTACATTTGTGTCCTACTAATTCTAAATATGGTTGATTGCTTTATTGTGTAATTTTGGATGTCAAAAATTTCGCTCGATAAAACAAGTTCTTTTGCCGTGACTATTCTTGACACATTTTACAAAAATGCAAAATTTTTTAACAAATTTTGGATGTAAGAGCTCTATCTAAAAGTGCTAAATTTAGACCGAAATAACAATTATAACTTTTTGGGAGATAGAGCTAAATGTAGTCATGCTTATGCATTGGGATGTGCTGAACTCAACGGTGAGGTCGGTTTTCCCGTAGCGTCTAGGGTTTGGCTAGAAACTGGGAATCTATACTTTCCGCGGTTTATCGCGTTTTTCTCGCGAACTGCGCACCTTAGAGCAACGCGGCTTTCAAAAATAAATTCCTCGGCTAATTTCCCATCCGCTAGCGTTTGAACCGTCAACTTCGGTCACTTGGATCGGACACAGTTTGCGTTCAAAGTTTCTAACATACTAAAATGGGTGTTTTTAGCATCATTTTTGATAATTGGGAACGTAATAACTGCCGAACCGTTCCAAATACGTAAAATCAAATTATACCGGTGTAATCAGCGTCAAAAATTGTATCAAGAACCACAACCTTAATTTGATTGAAGGTAGGTGGGTTTTTGCCGACTGGCTAAAATTTTGTAAGAAATCACATATTTTAAACATTAATTTTGAATTAGCACACCTATCTCAAAAAGAAGGACCCGGATCAACATGAAACCTTTACTATCTTACTAAAATGGGTGCGCTGATTACAAATTTACATAGGAAAAGTCTCTGTCTCTACTGGTTACCGAGTTGTGCTGAAATTACGGTTTTTCAAATAATGCAAAAATAAGCGAAATGGACCACATAACATGAAAATGGTAAATCTTAGGCATATAAAAGTATACATTTTTTTGATAGACTCAACGAGAGCTATCATTTGGTAGTGGGTAAACCTTTCTATCACCAACGGTTGCATTTTTCAATTTTTTTCTATCTAAAAGTGCTAAATTTAGACCGAAAAAACAATTATAGCTTTTTGAGAGATAGAGCATTCTAATGTAGTCATGCTTATGCATTGGGATGTGCTGAATTCAACGGTGAGGTCTGTTTTCCCGTAGCGTGTACGGTTTGGCCAGAAAGTGGGAAACTATAATTTCCGCGGTTTATCGCGGTTTTGTCGCGAACCGCGCACCTTAGAGCAACGCGGGTTTCAGAAATGAATTCCTCGGTCGATTTCCCATCCGATACCGTTTGAACCGTCAATATCGGTCAATTGCATCGGACATAGTTTCCATTCAAAGTTTCTTATATAGTAAAATGGTTGTTTTTAGCATCATTTTTGATAATTGGGAACGTAATAACTGCCGAACCATTCCAAATAAGTAAAATCTAATTATGCCGGGGTAATCAGCGTCAAAAATTGTACCAAGAACCACAACCTTAATTTGATTGGAGGTAGTTGGGTTTTTGCCGACTGACTAAAATCAAAAAAAATCACGTATTTTAAACAATAATTTTGAATTAGCACACCTATCTCAAAAAGAAGGACCCGGATCAACATGAAACCTTTACTATCTTACTAAAATGGGTGCGCTGATTACAAATTTACATAGGAAAAGTCTCTGTCTCTACTGGTTACCGAGTTGTGCTGAAATTACGGTTTTGCAAATAATACAAAAATAAGCGAAATGGACCACATAACATGAAAATGGTAAATCTTAGGCATATAAAAGTATAAATTTTTTTGATAGACTCAACGAGAGCTATCATTTGGTAGTGGGTAAACCTTTCTATCACCAACGGTTGCATTTTTCAATTTTTTTCTATCTAAAAGTGCTAAATTTAGACCGAAAAAACAATTATAGCTTTTTGAGAGATAGAGCATTCTAATGTAGTCATGCTTATGCATTGGGATGTGCTGAATTCAACGGTGAGGTCTGTTTTCCCGTAGCGTGTACGGTTTGGCCAGAAAGTGGGAAACTATAATTTCCGCGGTTTATCGCGGTTTTGTCGCGAACCGCGCACCTTAGAGCAACGCGGGTTTCAGAAATGAATTCCTCGGTCGATTTCCCATCCGATACCGTTTGAACCGTCAATATCGGTCAATTGCATCGGACATAGTTTCCATTCAAAGTTTCTTATATAGTAAAATGGTTGTTTTTAGCATCATTTTTGATAATTGGGAACGTAATAACTGCCGAACCATTCCAAATAAGTAAAATCTAATTATGCCGGGGTAATCAGCGTCAAAAATTGTACCAAGAACCACAACCTTAATTTGATTGGAGGTAGTTGGGTTTTTGCCGACTGACTAAAATCAAAAAAAATCACGTATTTTAAACAATAATTTTGAATTAGCACACCTATCTCAAAAAGAAGGACCCGGATCAACATGAAACCTTTACTATCTTACTAAAATGGGTGCGCTGATTACAAATTTACATAGGAAAAGTCTCTGTCTCTACTGGTTACCGAGTTGTGCTGAAATTACGGTTTTGCAAATAATACAAAAATAAGCGAAATGGACCACATAACATGAAAATGGTAAATCTTAGGCATATAAAAGTATACATACTTTTGATAGACTCAACGAGAGCTATCATTTGGTAGTAGGTAAACCTTTCTATCACCAACGTTCAATTCTGCTTGTAAAATTTGAAAACGTTGATCAAGTTTCGGGGTAAAAGACATTGTCCAATAAAATATATTTTAGGCGTTTCTTACTGACTGGATTTGTCATGAGAGGCGTTTTGATGCGTGTCTGCATTTGGGACGTTTATTTTAGTAGCACCGTTTCGCACTTAATTTAGTAATATTTATTGCAATTTGTTCTGTTCTAGTGTCGGAATATGCAAAATGTCATGAAACGGATCATAGAATTTGGATGCAGTTCGTCATGGAGGCCTGACCTCCGAAAATATTATGGCAAGCGATGTAATGATGTTAAGGTAAGAAATTTAATTTATTAAAATATGAAAAATTGCCAGAAGATTTTAATGGCAATACCAAATTTGCATCAAATTTATGCAGTCTAAAAACTGGAATACCAAATCAAAAGAAGAAAAAAAAAGCAGGGACGTTTGGGTGTTTATATTTCTTGGGCTTTGTATACAACACAGGGTATTTCGTTTTATATTGATTAATAAAGCATGAACTCAAACGTTGAATGAAAGAGAGATATAGTAAACAGGATTATGTTCAAGTAAATGGAAATATATTGTGGACGCACACGGGGTTCCTTGATCCTTGTAGGAAATTGTCAGGTGGTTGTAAGCCGAACATAAAGGACGCTTTCTGTTGTGTGAGGAGTACGCTCACCACCATGATTTATGTTATTGATGTAGTACTTACGTAAGATTCGGAATTTCAGTCGATATATGAAAACGGAGATTTAAAAATTTCAGGTTTGAAAGTATGTACACAGCAAAAATATTGATATTTTATTACGTGAAATACCTAATATAGGATGTCTATTTACAATAGTTAGTGTAATTTTAAAATAATTTTATAGTCGAGTAAAATCATATACTTACCTATAGCTAAATATAATTGGTAATACCTAGATCATTAGCAATATATAAATTAGGTATTTTAAAAGGTTTGTTAAATTTAGTTTTGGGTCGAGCTTGTATAAAATATGGAACAGCATTTCGGCCAAAATTATTATGGACTAAAATTACCATTTAAGTTTTCACTAATTCATGTATTTGAATGATATTTTTTGTGCCTTAGCTGAGGACCAAATTATTTAACATTAGATTGTGTTAATAACTATAATAAAAATCTTTAGATGATAACATTTCCTTTTAGATTGATTTAGAAAAGTAACAAATTCTAGAGGTTAGGTATACATTTTTTATTAAATATTTATTTGCGTTAAATATAAATTTCTATGTGTGCATATATTTTTTTAATCCTTTTTTTACGAAATAAAAACTTGATGAAACTAATGGAATCTTAAACGTCTGTCTCTATATGAATTAGGATATTTTGATCTTATTGTGGTTTACGTGTTGTAAATTTATTTTGGTACATTGCGGAAAGTTTTATAGTTGTTCCAAATTTGAAATGTCTTTTATTTTAAGTGAGTATTTACATTATTCTTTAGTATTGTTTAGTTATTAAAAAACAAAAAAGAGTTGATGACCTGATGAAGTCCAAGATTTCGGCAAAATATTGAAAAGTTTAAACTTTGAGCTATTTTTGATTGTTGTTGCATATATTCTGTCCTCAGTTGGACCTAACTGTACGTAGGTACTTATATGTACCCAAATTCGTAAGAAGAAAATACGCATAATAGACCTAAATTCTTAAGAAAAAAAATCTTAAATTTGCTTTAGAGTAATGTATATTTCTATACATTTGACTTAAAAATGTCTTAGGGAATAGTTCTTTTAAATGTGATTTTGTGATCAAATTGCAAGTTTGGAATCTTGTATCACAATCTCAGACATCGGTCAGGGTAAATCTGTGAAGCGGCACATTTGCCGTACAAATTTTACATGAAAAGCTATCAACTTGGTAGGCAGAATTAAAAAAAATAGCATACTGAAATTATATCAAAATAACATCAATGCACAACATTTTTCGTAAAAAATATCTTAAAGTTGTATTTGTCTTACATAAAAAGTTCAGCTTAGTTTCAAAACATGTAAAAGTTCTAATGGTTTTTCTCAGAATGACGAAAAAGAATATATAATGTAAATATACTCGGCTTATACATGGTTTTTTATATTTTTGTCAGTTTTCAAAATATTAGTAAAAATAAATTTGATAACAGAATTGCTGATTTTAACATTTCACTTTGTTTTCCAAATCTTGTTGTTTGACTCCGAATTTATTTCGCTGATTTTTGAACTGTCTAGTATTTTGTCTTACACGAAAATATTACTGAAAAACTTTGGAAAGCGCTGTAAAAATATATGTCATTTTAAAAATTGTATGAAGTTAAGTAATGAAATTGACCAGGCCGTTGTCAGACAAAAACGGAGCCTTTTTCTCGTTGTCGGTCTTTCGTCAGTCTTACAATTGCTTTTCGTAAAATTTTCGTTTTCCAACTTTGTCTTTTCCCAAATTTAGTTCTACCTCCATTGCATCGGTAGCATAGTTACAGTTTCGTCGTTACAGTTTCTACCTCCATCGTTGTGTCATTTCCAATCCTACTTTCGTTTCTTCTTGTCTTAGCAATATCTACTAAGTTGGTTCGTTTGATTTTTCGTCATTTATACTGTGTATCAGCCTGAGTTTATTCAGTAGTTTATGTAGAGCGTTTTTGTGTCAAGAAAACTAACCATAACAGAATAGACGATGGACTGGAATCATCACTTCTGAAACTTCTGAAACTTCTGAAAGCCTTCCATCAAATTTTCGTTAGAACGACCGAAATAAAATTGAGCAGTGGCAAAACTACTCCATAAAATATCCCCATGCGAATGGATAATCCGCCAACAATCACCAACAATCAAAATTTCATCCGTCGAAACTCCAAACAAGCCAACCATCCTCACCGCTTAAATGATGAATGCATCTCCGAAGCAACGGCATCCATCATTCATCTTCATCGAAATCCGTCGAAAAGTTGACCACCGTCGGGTCCGCCAGAGTCCTCCAGGTGACCACCGCGAAGACAGCCTCCACCACACTCTCCCCGACCAATAGTCTCCACTCCCAATCGCCCAAGCCCAGCCTACCGCGTTCTACTGGTTTCCCGCGAGCGCAAACTCCAGTTTTCCAACGCGGTGCCGCCTCCTCGATAAATTTCACCAGAAGGCCGTGGAAGCCCTGTCGAACTCCACTGTTTGCTCTGACGGCCACCAAGTGAACCACGCCGGAGCCGACATCACGCGAGATCCCACGACAGTACGATCTTGACTTCAGGCGGGTTCGGACTGCGCGTTTTCAGTCGCTTTTCCGAGACGAGGCTGGCGAGTCGCGTTTTCCCGCGCGCACTGAAAAACCGGAAGTCCCAGTCCGACAGACGCGTACGACTACTGTTTATCTCGAAAATCGTCGAAGCAATGATTTAAACCAATGATAAAAGTAACGTTTGACCTAACTTGGCGTGCACCAAACTTAGAAATTTGAAGTGCAACGACTCGTATGTGATTTTCCGTAAAGCTGAGACCTCATGCAGCCCTTGAATTGAAGCACCTTCCTCTTTAATAGCTAGATTTGTGCTAGATTTGTTGTTAGGTTAGATTAGTTAAACCATGAATTATTCTGGATTTGTGCCCATGAGCAAGAACTAGTTACACCAACCCTGAGGTGACAGCAGTGTTCTTCTTCACTCCTAGAAAATATAGACTTCCCCAAAGCATTCCAAACCCGTAAAACTGTAAGTATTTAGTATTTAAGTACTGATGACTTGGTAACCATAAGGCCTTAACACCATGAGGCACAAGACGAGCAAAAATCTGCACACCCAGGCAATTTTCCTCCACTTCACATTTAACCTCTTAACGAAGTCCTTTCGAGGCAACTTCGTCTTGTCAGCAAACATCGTATATTGGCTCTTATACCGCTTATATTCACTGCCGTGGCATTATTTGTGTTTTGTCAACACAAGCACGCCGGCGTTCAGTTTGTTTTCCCACTCAGTTTATCTTTGCGGACAGTTGATAACGATGCTTTTTTAGTGTCCTTGAGAATCTACGTAATCGCTCCGCTTCCTTTTTTTCCCACTTCTTTTTTTACTCACTTCCTTCTGGGGAACTCAGGGTCAAAATTAAATTTTTCGGTCCAAGAGCAACCTGTGGCTTTAATTCTGTTGACGAAAGGGAATGTGAACCGCTCTCTAAGCTGGCTTTGGGGTTTCTGGCGTGGAGAGATGATTACCCCGGGTCGATTGTCTTTTTTTTCGGGACGTGTAAACGTGTAGCGCACGCGGTTTCTGGATGTTATTTATAATCTGGCTGCCTTGTTGCTTTAAGACTGTCGAGGACACTGGCTAGACTGTCAGCGCATAATTCATGTTGTATCTGAGGCGTGAAGGTTTTATTTGGACGCTTTTGAGGTTTAGTATATGGTTGGTCCATATTTGATTGTCGATAGAAATAGCTGATGTTACGTGCTGATTTGCCATTATAATGAAGATCGAAAATAAATGATGTGTCATTCTAAAATATGGTCAAACGTGATCAATTGGTTATGAATCGAGGGACATCAAAACAAGCGATTTTCATGTTTTGCAATCAGACCAAACGATATATAAATTAGTCAAATACAATCGGTAGATAGATTAAAAGCGTGTGTCTAACACACGTGTTGCTTTGCTGTTGCTTCTTGCTAATTTTCTGTTCACGTGTATGTTCATAGGTTCATAAGTTTGTACTAACTTTGATTATTTAGTATTTTATCATTTATATCACCAATAAATAATATTAATAAGTGAAAGTACCTGGCAATAAACTCAAATAAGCATTTGGCATCATAGTAATCGAAAAATTTCTTTCTGTCAAATAATTCTCATAGATGGCTTGGTCAAAAAGTAACTAAATAACCCAAAAGGCAGCTTGTGATAAAATATCAGACGAATTGATTAAGTTAGTGTTTATTCAACAATATTTAAACGTAAAAAATTTATAAATATATTTGGACACGTTAGTTTTAATTGTCAAAATGTACATATTTATAGCACATTTAATTTCCTATCAATATGATTGAAATTCATCTTTAACTCTCTTGAATAAACTTTGTTATAAAGTTACAAACAAAACTTATTTGGTTTTAGAAGAGCTATCTTACGATGCTTCACATGACCGAATTTCACTATGATGCTTTTATAGTTGATACCTTCAAATTTGTTCAGTTTTTACTTTTTCCGATATAAGCATAAGCTGGAATGATTTTTTGCTGATCTATTAAAGCTAAAAGAAATAAGAACATGGCATAGAATTTCTTAAAAAACTGTTTTATAGTACTTCTCTCTGCGAAGCAAAACCACAACACATACTTAACTCAACATTTAACAATTTTTCTCAAACGGAGATGCAAACTCTATGATTGTAGTGGATGTTTCTACTAAGCAGCAGCTACTTTTTTTTGACACATAATATCAAACACTTCAATAATCATTATGATTTTTTTACAGTTTGTTGCTAGATTTTTCAGGGACAAGTCAAATGACAATAGCAACTGTAAATGCTTAAAAAGTTAACAACGTGGTTAGCAAAACATCAAAACTTATCGCAATTATTTCCTATTGGTACTGCAAATTATTATGGAGTACAATAACATGACGACTTAAATAATTAAATATATAGACATCCATAAAAGGTGAAAACGATACATATAGAACTTATTTTCTAGGGCTGTAAATGTTTAAATAATTTTTTAGTTCTTTAGGACATCTGGTTTGTTGATTTGGCATTACACTTATCAACCCACAATCGTTTCTTGTTCTATCAATGTTCCAAAGAATATAACCTCAAAGTTTGACCGATCTTGATAATTGAATGTGTTGCTAAAAGTTGATTTTTTCCTTATAAGGTAACTGCAATTCGACTTCTCTTTACATCGCTACAGGATAAGAGTAGATAAGAAAATTCTAATAATATCTATTTAGGCTGAATAAAAATGCTTTATATTTTCATAATAAAACGGTTATTTACAAATTTCGGGGTGTCGGAATTGGGTACATGTGAACATAGTTAGAAGTAATACATGTGGCTCTATTGATGTCTTTGCACAAGAAAATAACATATTTTACATCGTTTGCTATATTACAATAAATTGTACGCATGTTGTCCAAATTCCCACACGTGTGGCATTAATACACCAGCTTTGGAAATAATAGTTGAACTCATGTCATCTCCTTTAAAAAAATCATTATTCTATCCTGAAACACCTGAATAAAGTAAAAATAACTATCATCTTGGGATACCTACAAATGAAATCAGAAAACTCTCAAGTCGAATGATCTAAAAACAGAATAAAAAAATACCAGAACACATGTAATAATACTTTAACTTTAAGGGAAGCTGAAACATACTTTTGCAAGTACGTTTATGCGATACGAGGGATGGTAAATTTAAATTTCTAGACCGGGACGACTCGCTCGCAATTGTTTCGTATAATTTCATATTTCCCGGTCGCCCAACGCCGCCCCTCGTCCGTCTCGACGATCTACAAATGTAAAGTTGTGTTCATTTATTCTAGAAGATGTAAATTCGCCGGAAAATTTACAATTCCGAAATGGTAAAGATGCACATCTTTCGACACGGCTGTATCGCATCTGCGCTTGCTATACAGTCCGCAATACGTCATAACTAAACGTAGAACAAACAGAGATATACAGGGTGAGGCGCAAGAGTCGCAATGGTCAATAATACGTTTATAGTAGGCGGTTAAAAAAATTATTTATACAAAGGTTGTTAGGCCATTTTCTCCAATGGAGAGCGATTTATATTTATATAGGATGTTGCATTTAGGCCTGAAGGAAAACAGCCAGTATATTATTTGCCAAATGTAATGTCCCTTAAGTTATTTTTAATTTATATTCAGTATGTCCTATATCTATTTTAACTATGTAGTTGTTGTGATATTTTCAATTTAAAGAGTAACGTGCTATTATAGATATAATATTTTTCTATTACCTTTTAAACACTTCACATCAAACTACTAAATATAGAGCATGTATAAAGAGCAATATTACGGTTAGTACATACATTTTCGTTAAATTGCAGATTTCACAAAAACTATTAACGTTTGGTGTATGACATACCAGATGTAAATTTCATTCCTTTTTTTCAACCTTAGCCTCTGCCTACTACTTTTGGTGATTATCTGACAAAGTTGTAAGATAATATCTCTAAAAATGTTGCTTTGACGTTGTTATTAAGATAGTCCTCCACAATGGGATATCTCAGAAACTATTTACTTTACACGGGTACAATTTTATTCATATAAAGTGGTACGATATACAGAGTACATACTCCATAAAAAATAATACTTTTCCCTTCACGTCTAAATGCAACATCCTGTATACTAAAGAACATTTTTCTATAACCCAGTATTAATGCATAAAATAGATCATTTAAATAATTGAGAGAGTAGATTAATAACTGGATTAAATATTTCACTAGAAGTAATTAAGTTCTTTAGTTAACAATCGTAAATTTTAGCGAATAGCTAAGCGAGTTTATGGTAAAATTTTATATAACACCGCTCGCTAAAAACTTTACTACCAAATCAAACAATAAAAATAATCGTATTGTGCGTTTTAGGCACGCGGTTAGTTATTGCCGTATTTATTTCTGGTTTTACAATCGGAAATTTTATTTTCCTTAATTGGACTAATATTAAAGCGAGGTCGTAAAATGTTAATATTTATCCGTAAAGTTCGAATAATGCGAACGATTTTTAAAATGAGCTCGGGAAAATTCCGCGTTTTAGCGATGCGCGCCGTACATATCTATTTGTAAAATTCGCGACAAATCGTTTCAGGCACGCTGCAAATATGACATAAATGCGACGAATTCAGTTATGCGTGTCCGACACCAAGGTTGCTGATTGCACTTCACACCATAAATACCTTTCCTTGAACTTTCTGACATATTTGAATTATTATAATGGACTTATAAATACTTTCCTTAGAAATCATTAATTATGTACATCACTTAAGAATTAAGCACGAACAGTTTTTGATTTATTGGAAAACAACGCTTTTGATTTTGTTGTATCCAATTTTTGTTTTCATGAAATATTTTACAACTCATTTTGTATAAAACAATACAATACTTACACAAATACTCCATATGTTATACTCAAAATGCGTCTAAATTAACCTTCTCAATCCGCACAAACGAAACCAATTGTACTCTGATTTATTTCTACTATTGCTTCTCTAATTTTTAATTTTAATATGTCGATAGTGTTAATAAATTGAGCATACACCTTGTGGTACCGATTTGTGTTTGCTATTATAATGTGTGGTTTTTTTTCTGGTTATGTAACAAATATTCGGGAAGAAACTAGCAAAAAATACGTCGAAGATTTTAATTATGGAAATTTTCGTTTTCGGAATGTACTGAAAGTAGTCATAAATGCACAGAAATTTAGGCGATCATTTTTCGTTTTGAAGATATCCGCAAAAACACTGAAATGTTAAGATTTCGTTTTTAATTTTTATTCAAAACCAAAAGTAGCTAGACCTTTGAAACAAACACATTCTACTTTTTTGCTACTTTTTAACAAGGAATACAGTGTTATTTTTTAATTTGAAATACAATCAAAGATGGCAGCGTAACCATGGCCAACTTTTGTTTGTCTTATGGACGCCATGTTGAGTTTTGGCATTTTCCGATAGTCATGTTTTTTTCTCATTTCCACGATGTATAACATGTTGGCATTAGTTTTTAAAACAATGGTGTAATAATAAAAAATTTAAAACAAATTAAAACATAGAACAGAGAAAAGGCAACACATTGCAGCTGTATCCCAAAGTATTTGCTTAGCACGTGAACATTTATGGTCGTGAACATTTATGTTGAATTTGTATTGGTATTTTCTGACGACACTTCAGACAAAGTTCTCCGTAGTTGCAATAGATGTCGCGCCAATACATTGCTTAACAGTCAAATATCCTTACCTTATTGTCATTTTATTTGTTAGTTTTTATACAATTTATTGAAATTGTCGGTCGTAGGGAAAATTATGTACAAAACTCGAGCTGCAACGCATCTTACGTGCTCGTGAAAACTAACAACAGTCGCCGCTTCTTGGCTCGTATGTTGATTTTCCAGTCGCACGTAATATGCTAGTTACAGCTCTTGTAATGTAATATACTATAAACCATGTACACAATTCCGACACACAATACTGATTTAAAGACGTGCCTATATCCTTACCTTAAAAGGAAAAAATCAACTTTTAGCACCATTGAGTGGTAACATGCCATAATATAGAATGAAATAAATTTTGCATAATCCACACTAATCAAGATGCTAAACGGCGGCGTAAACACCATGCCAGTGCACGGGGCGATGCATTATTAATAAAATACGTTCTCCTGAAAGGCTGTCGTCGCCCTTATATTACCCGACCGCGTTATTATTGGAACGGCTAATAAGCAATTTGTTACATTGTGGCCACCGAGACCTTGTTATTAAATTTATTAATAGCGCCTCTTTTACATACGCGACGTGATAATGCGTCGCCTTCAGTACGTCCTCCTTTGAATGCATTAAGCTGCAGCACGAAGAATAAAACTATTAATGAAGAGAGAAAAAAAGGACGACGGTGGTCGAGATCTGATCAATGAGGGGGGACTTTTGTAAAGTGTTACGTGTCTCGCTGTCGTAATAAATAATTTATAATAATTAACCTCTATTAAGTGGGAAATTGGTTTAGCGCCTTCGTATTTTTTTAACGACGGATTGATGAGTTTGCATTTTCTTTCGGATACTGCCTTTCAAATAATGAGCGAGAAGCTTATGGGCTACTTATCGCTATTATTTCTTACGCCAGCCTATTTTATTTTTATTGGTTTTATTTATTTTCATCCCACTTCTGATCTGAAATCAATTCGAACATAAACATTTTAATTACGCTGTCAGGAAATCACGACATCCAATTATACGTCTATTTTGAGCAGCAATTGTTTAAAATTGAGCAAGGGTATAATAAATATCGACCCAGTCCCACCAAGAAGAGTTAATTTAGATTGTTGTAATGTTATAAGATGCTATCATTATTCAATAATAAACCCACGCGAGCACTGTACAGTTTGGATAATTGGACCAATAGGGGACCACCAGAACAGTTCTGAAGTTAGGTTGAACCAGCCTCTTAATAAAACAGTTTCTTCCATAATATAATATAAACGTAAGTGAACGGAATTGTAGAAATGATTCAAATGTTTATGCAAAGATTTGTGGAATTCGAAATTTTATTGTGCTTCAAGTTCTAAATTTAAATGTTTGTATCAAGTAAATAATATGTGCATAATGTGTAAATGTTCGTACGCACATCGTATTTTAATAATACCTTCAAGGCTATGACAGCCACTCATTATCAGCAATTTATTTGCGAGATGACAGTAAAAATTCATAACACGGAAACGGTTTTATACATCGCAAAATAAGATTGATATCATCCGAGTTTGTTTACCGTCGTGACTCTCACATATGCTTCCATGCCTACTTATCGTTATTTACCTTTTAGATAGGCGATGAATAATATTGCAAAATTTAAGCCACTGCCAACACTGGATGTCATTGTGGATTGTGTATTTCGAGGAATAGATTATTGCAAACATTATTTTATTGGACGTCAATAAAACAAATACATTTTTTCTTACACCATTAATTTTCACATTTTAGACACGTAGATGTGACCTCTTCGCTTACCATCGCAGTATAATGGTCCAACATTTTTATTTCCTTAGATAAAACCATGCTTTATAAAATTTTTGATATATCATATAAATACAAAATGTATATACAAAAGAATGTTGGTAACAGCAGGCTGTTCCAATGCTAGCGTTGCGACATATATCTCTATCTCATCCGACGTAGTGCCACTGGACACACTACGCATGCGTCAAGTTCGTGGATTCGATTGTCTGGATTGGATCCATAGGTTGCGACAGTGCTGCCACTAAAAAAAATTGCGTTGAGTTCATGTGACGTGTACGTATCTTGACACCATGACACCATGTTGTTGACATTGACAAGTTCTGCACTTTTGGTTTATAGAATGATGCAATTACTTATTTATTGATTTATCTGAGTAATAGTAAACATACAACAAGCAACAAAACGGCATATTTTTCAGTAAAGAATCTCTGAAAATCCTATTGTGGCAGAAAAAATACGTTTTAAAAGAATATACTTATACCTAGACCTGTTCATGTATCAAATACTTTTGTTCAGATTTTAAAAAAAACAACAACAAAAAACAAAAAGTGATAACTTAATATTTGTGACCTGGTCTACGGAAAGGGGGTTTATGTGCGAAAACCGTATACCGAGATAAGCGCTGGTAAAGTTTTGAACAGCAGTGCGCTCTTTTCTTCCACAAATCTACACACTTGGTGATCAGCTGTGTTGTTGTCAGTTTTGGTGACGAATGTTGACCCCCCCCCCCCCCCCCCCCCCCGCCGCCAATGTGTCTAATATGTTAAAGATTTTGAATAGGCACGTTCTAAGTATTTTTTTTATAGTTATACGTAAAGTACAAGTGTAGTGATGTGTTTAGAAGACGCGTTATAATTTATCAACGATATGTATTTCGGCAAAAGTAATGTACAGCGATATCGAAATAGATGAACCAGAACCATCTACTGGAGATGCAGAAATGGGTTTCGGCTTAAGTTATACGGATGATAATGATTTAAAAATTGTGTCCCAATTCTTGGATGAAAACTCTGTTGCACCCGGGAATGTATTTCCAAAATTCCTCGTGGGGTACAAGAGATACCCAGAATGGATTTTTTAGAACTATTGAAAGTAGAGAAAACTTGGTCATTCTTAGCTTAGAAGAAGCAGGAAATTCTAACAAAATAGAACAGGGTATTCTGACTTATCTGGACGAAAGAAGTGTGGAAGTTGGAAGGATTGTGACGTTTTCAAAAATATAATAATGTACATGTATCACAAGGTACCTATATTCCACGGCCATAACGAACCAGTTCCGGCTAAGCGGCCCAGCGGCCCTTGAAAGGTATAACGCAATACATCTATTTTATAATTTGTGAAAATTGAATGGTGAAGATGAAAAACCTTGCGAATAGTGAAGAATTTGAGCAGGTTACTCTTATTTTTGAAACATTGGGTGAATAAATGCATTTTGTGACATTTTGTAACCAGTTGGATTTACTCGAAAGACAGTGGTACACATTCAACACCGTTCGTAAGTTAGCAACTGATGCCAGAAAAAAATGGCTAAGTAGCGCCAGAACCGCTGAAAAAGTTGAAGAAAAAGAAAAGTAAAGGTAACTGCGAAATAAGTTCTCATGTAGGTACATCACAGGCTAAACCTGACCAAACAAATCATAAAAAGAAGCGGAGTGAAAAAGTAGATGCTAAAGACACCAAGAAGACGAAAAATTAGAGAGGTTGAATTTAATATAAATATTATTTCCTATAAGAATAGATTATTTATTATTTTGTAAATTACCATTTGGTTTGTATGTTAGAAGAAATTTCATTTCTCTAATTTATTTTACTACGTACAAGAAAAAATAGCTAAAATAATTTTTTTTCCATTTTGTGTTTTTATTGTGTGTACTCTAACTTCAAATACGAATAACTCGGCCGTTAAGAAAGCTACCAAGCCGGGCTTGGGTTCGTTAGAAAGAGGGGACTTTTCTCTATTCGAACCACATAAAACCTCAAAATCGACCTCTTGACACATAAACCCCTTTTTCGTAGACCAGGTCACATTTGTTTAAATTAAATAACACAGCATTCCAATAGAATTACAAAAAGAGGAACTTATAGATGTCGCTCGTCGCGAGGGCAAGATAACAACCACATTAATATATTAATCTCGGTCTTTTGGGGGGCGGCTGAACGAGTACGCGGCGGGACTGCGAAATTAGCCGCGCGGGCGGGCGGCTGGCGGCACACGACTCGTCGTCGGGGGTGACGATCCGCGGGGACAATATTGATTTTAGCGGGAACGGCGGACGGGACCCAATTTGGCGCGACTTGCGTTCGGCGTGCCGGCGTCGGTCGGCGTCCCGCGCGCGAAGACGGCCGGCGCGGCGTCGTCCGTCGGCTAAGGTGGTTTGCGGGCGCCGAAAATTAGCTTTAAAGTTTAACGAACCTAAAAAGGAGGCGAGAAACGGACCCCGAGACCCACAGGGTTACGGAGAGGAGAGTTGCCGCCGCTCTGTGAAGATTCTCGCCGGCGATATGACCCGGTTTCACCTATAAAACTGTTTCCGAGAAGTACAGGTGTCCGCAACGACGTGCTTTGTACTCAGCGCCTCGACACCGGCACAAAAGAGAGAATTTCAAACAAATCTTTCCGCGTTTTTTCCACCTCCAATAGCGGTGATGATTGTAGCACTTTCACAGAAGTTCTAAATGATTTTGAAGTTTGTCTATATACTGATAGATGAAAAATAATACTGTGTTACTGTGAAAATGCAGAACACTGTCATTTTCTATTCGATATTCAAAATAAAAAAAAAAACGCAATTGAAAGACGGAACACACACTATTATAAGGATGTACTGTTCGGTCAGATCCAATGAAAAGTCTAAAAGTTATGGACGTGCAAATTCAGAAGTTTCCCATTATCTTCAGATTTTTTTAACTTATTTTTTTTTTAATGGAAGCCCATTTAAATTTGCCTTTAATACGACTTTGTTGTTATTAGGATCGGTTGAAATTTGAGTTATCGGAATTCAATTACCGTCTTGACATTCACACTAGGCAGAAGGAATATACCTAAGGCCCGACCGTAATAAATTCGTACTCCTTGATTCACTAAACAAGATATTATTTGATTTAACTAGAAATGAATATACAGAAATACCGTGTCATACGGACTTACTACCGTAATGTTGAAATAATCAATTTATAGCAGGTGGTGATATTCAGGCGGGATACAAATTTTGTGTGACTGTGTTTACACCGCTAGTTGCTGATATGAACCAGAATACGTTTGTGTAGTGAACATTGATTGAACATTGGTCAACATTGAAGTTATGGAAATAAAAAAAAAAAAATTATGACTTAAGAACTGGAATGGCCTTTTCTACTCCGATGATATGGTATCATCAAACTTATCGTAAGGTGGAGAATTGCTATTTTTGTAAATCGGACGTTAAAGTCAATCATTTTAAAAAGGGTAAATACAGAAAAAAATACGGAAAAAACAGTGTTATAATTTTAGAATGACATTGTGAATATAAGTGCTAGTAATGTCTAATTAATGTGTATAAAGACTACGGATTTTATACAGTCGGCCTGTATATTGCTTCTCCGTAGTGTGATGTGTCTAGCCGGTCAAAAAAATTTGATGATTCTGTTAAATTTAAACCGATTCTAGTAAACAAACGCGTATAAGACGCAAATTTAACTGGGTTTTCACAAAAAAATACCAAAAAACTATTACGGATTCAAACAGGTCATCAAATTGTTGTTAAAGCTGAAAAAGTCTGAAAATTATTGAAAACTTCTGAACTTGAACGTTCATAACTTTTCGATTTGTTATTAGATCTGACTTTATAATGGTCTCTGCTTCCTCTTTCATTTGCATTTTTCTTATAGAAATCGAAAATAAAATGGCGGAGTTATGAATTTTTATACACGTGCAAGGTGCAAGTACCCAAAAACTGTATTTTTGATAAAGAATCGAGATCAAAATATGTAAAAGACATACATACAGAAAGTCAGCACTAAAAACCAAAACACTAAACAAATAAACTGATCTATAATTAAATTTATTAAGATTTGGATATGAATAACATTTTAATTTCTCGAGAAAATGATAGTTTTTATAAAGACTTTTTGGTGCTCTAAAAAATCTATCTTGATCGAAAACCAAGACATTCTTAAATTTGAGGAAGCTATATTTTTACATTTAAATTAAATCTGTCTCCGGGAATAGTTATTTGTACAAATTCTCTGGTATTTAGTACAATCCACAACTCTTTAAAAAGGACATTTGGTCCTAATCTTTTTAGTCCAGAACAAAACTATTAATTATACAATACAATTATTTCTTAATAATATAAAATACAGAACTTATTTCGTAAAAATTATCTGAAAGTACTCTCACTTTTTTGTACGTGCTTACATTGACTTGATGCCTTTTCTCTCTGTTGACAAGTATAGTAGAAAGAAAACATTTGTTGGAGATTCGATTATGAACATGCCAACTCTGGCTGAACATTGAGTACTTTTTTAAACGAAAGTTTGCCAAATAAGTTTTTTTACATTTTATAACTGATTCTCATATTTTAATTTTTAAATTTATTTTTAGTTTTTTAATTAAATTAAATTAGTTGTATAGGTACCTACGTAGAAATTTATTCTAATTATCTACTCTACTTGATAAAATAAACTAATAAATAATTAAATAGGTGTTGTTATCTAACATTAAGCCGGGATGTACGTAGGCCGTTTAAATCTTGATGCGGCTGTACACACAATTGATTAAACCTCCCTCGGCCCTGTTCGCCACTCTACCCCTTTCTCGTGCTCTACCCCTTGCTTTCGGGGGCAGGCATCGGCGGGACTACCGCCGCCGCCGCGCTACGTACGCGTCTGTAGTCTCGGTGGCGGGACCCGTCCTACGCTCCCGGCGTTCGGCGGCGCCCCTCTTTTGCTGTTATGTTAAGTTATGAGCATATTTAGGGCGTCATAAATATCGGCCGAATTGATTCTATTTAGCGAGGATCGCGCGCGAACAATAGGTGCCGGGAAATTTGGGGCATAGTTGGCCCCGCTTCGGCCCGTTTCGGCGTATTTCAGCATGTTTCGGCGTGTTTCAGGAATTTACTAATTAACCAATTTCGGTTGCGGGCGGTATTGGATTGTAATGATGGAAGAAATGCAGCAATTTGGTGTGGAATTAAGTAAGATTGTGTGAGGTAATTTGGAACAACTCAACTGAACACTGAATAGCATTCAAAGTTCAAATTTCCCATTTAAAATACATTGGAAAAATGCAGTAAAAACTCTTCTATTTTCACGTATCAAATTTAGAAGCAATGTTACGGGAGATTATTATAATTGTTTAGAACATCCCAAAGACCAAACCTAAAACTAACACCTTTTGTTCACTACCCATTTTGACAATGTTATTCTTGTATTGTTTTTGCTGAAATTATTATTATTGCATTATTAGTATGTTTTTTTGCCATTTGTTATTAATCTGCAAATGTTTTAGTTGTTTAAACAAAACTATTCAATGTTACGTACACATTTAACTTTTGTTTTGCAGAATTTATTCTTGTATTATTGGAATCTTTTTAGTAATGTGTTAATTAATTTGAAATTGTCTTAATAAATACCATTTGTTTATACAATAATGCACAATGCTGGGTATTTTTTATTTTTATTATTGGTGATTGGAATGTTTTTGTCATTTATGAAGTAATTTGCAATTATTTAAACAAATATTATTTGTTTGGTACAAAAAAAGTTTATTTCGATATCGTACCCTTTAAACGAAATATGTAGGTAAATAAATTAAAAAAATTAAGAAATATGAATTATATTCTTATGATATATAAAACAATTGTTTTCAAATATTCTATCGACCCTGTACAATACAACACAATATGACAATTATAGGGGTGCGGTTTTGAGGAAAATCGGTTTAAATATGCTATATAGGGAATATGACGTAAATAGAATCCAAGAGAGAAGTAATTTTTAAAATTAATTAAAAGGATACGGTCTCAGCCCGGATTCGAACCGGGGCCTTCTTCCTTGCCGGGGAATTGCTCTACCGCTGAAATTTAAAAATTACTTCTCTCTTGGATTCTATTTACGTCATATTCCCTATATAGCATATTTAAACCGATTAAACCAGTTTCCTACTTTCCACTAGCAAGATTTGCGATAAACTTGACATACCATTGAACCAATTTCCACCAGTGTCCAATAGATGTCATGATAATAGTAGTTAGACAGCAACCCGTACTGTTACTATCGTTTGAAATGACGAATTAAATCTATATCCTGCGACCGGGCTCAGTAGTTCAGCGGTAGAGCAATTCCCCGGCAAGGAAGAAGGCCCCGGTTCGAATCCGGGCTGAGACCGTATCCTTTTAATTAATTTTAAAAATTACTTCTCTCTTGGATTCTATTTACGTCATATTCCCTATATAGTTTTGAGGAAAAGACCACACTGATTGACAATATTGACGACACCTGTTTTTGCTAAACTTTGATGTTTAGCAACATCAAATCATCATTAACTTTTGTAATCTTTGACTGACTTTCATATTTTCTTGTGTATTTTAAAGCAATTTATTTAGATTAGCACATACGATTGTAATTTTGAAAAACAGAACTTTACACCTTATTACACCGCAGAAGATACACAATTTCCAATTTTGAGAATTTTTTACACATTGTTTTTTTCCTAATATAGCCAAGCTACCAATTTATTTTTTTCTGGACCATTTTATATATTTTGACCCCACTGATAAATATGTATCTTAAATATTCTTCTGATTTCTTCTGGTGGTGAACTGAGTTCTACAGACCGATTATAAAACTTTTATCTGCCATTCTTTCGTATGCAAAAGCAGCCGTGTTAAACCAGTTCCCGGTAAAGCTTTTATGGAAGAAAAAAGCCGAATACTAATACTGTCTTAAACCAGACGAAACAATAGCACAGTAAAACAGTACAAACCGCTCCGTTTAGTAACAATTAACTATAACTTGTTGCAGACACGATTGCACCGCATTGTGTTGTCTCTTAAGCCTACTGACGCTCATATTTTATTGTTTCATCACGTTAAACGAAGTGGTAAACCGAGCCATACGTCTTTGCCACGCAACTACACCACATTTTTTTTTTAAATTGCGTCAGTTTTATTCAAATTGCCTCTTAATATACAGGGAGTTTCACAAATAATTTGCAAATTTTTGCATACGAGTCACCTGTCGCATACAATTTCTATCCCTTCGTTTTTCCTACTGCATAAACGACGACACCAACACACTCACATAAAAATTACACAATCAATAAGATTTTTATTGTAAATACACCAACGAACAGCGAACTACGGTGATATGAACAAGCATTTCCTTTTCGGAGGTTTAACACAAACTTGAAACAAACTTGAAACAAACTTGAAACAAACTTGAAACACAAACACAGCTAGACAAGATATCCAAGAAAAAAAATAACCACGAAGAAATAGCTACACGATTTTACATGGACGAATGTTATATTTAGTGAAAGAAAATATGATTCTTACATAATTATAGAATATAAATAATGTGAGGCATTTATAACGTTCCATATATCTTCGTTTCAGAATTTCTACTTCATTACGAATGTAAACACACGCTTTATGAAGTATTTTTAGGCCGCTCCATATATTTTCGTTGATGCCTATTAATAAGCCGGCTTCTTTTCCAGTTCATTTCCTCATTCGCATTTTTCGACGTCTAGTCAACAATAATATCTAACGGCAATATCGTGCGTTCGCTGTAAATCAAAAATACGTACACCTCTCCGATATTAAACTATATATCTAAGATATATTTGAAGGTTTATTTATGTTAGGCTGTCAGCGGGGCACGAGGCCCGTATATTTTTATTGAAAACTGAGATATTGTTAAGACGTGCCAAGTCTGGACGGGCCGCTTGCCAATTTTTTAACGGTTATCTTGTTAGAAATGATTGCGAACGTAGAAACTTTCACTCAGTAAATTTACTTTTTAGTGTATTTACGTTATAAATGAGCGGTAAACTCAGGTAAATACGTCTATTTGTGTCGTGATATCAAAGCCGGATTGGCTCTTGAAATGCTCAGGGTCGGAGGTTATGGTTTGGATTAAGATACGTACTATATAGTGCCGGTTTTTATGGTCTAAACACAAATTTATTGAAGTGTTCTTTAAATATCGTGTGTGGGTCAACTAGAAAGAAAAATATAAATATAAATAAAGAGGAGAGCATGAGTAAATCTGCTACAAAACCGAGTGGTCTCTCGAGTTATCCTCATACCACTGACGTAGCAGGTGTTTGATTTAACGCTGGCTTGGATCCATAAAACTTGTGTTTATGGAACATGATGCACATGTGAAGGCCAGCCTATTTAGATGTAATTATACATGTCAAGTGTGGATGTTTTCTTTAGTATCTAAGGTTATGTTTTGAGCATATTTCGTAAGTGTCGAAAGTCAAATCAATACGTTTTTTCACTGTGTTCTTTTTAATTAAAAATTAATCATAAATCAATTCCTAAAGTAAAAATTTGGCATGGACTTAACGTTTTTTTCCGAAACTGGGGTTAACATTTAGTTATTTTTCCCAATCTGTTTTGGTTTATTCTTTTTTAGCTACGTTTCAAATCTATACAACCACGTTCCATCAGAAGTATAAATGGGTATTTCTGCAATAAGGTCTCATTTCTAGGATTTTCGACAAAACAAAACAAATTTATTATTAAAAAGCAAAAATATTATCATTTTAACAGCTACTAGAAGTGTGTCTGCAAGAAGGCTAATCATTTTATTAATTTTATCCAACTTTTTTTACAAAAACCGGGAACTACATTGAACAGAAAATGATCATACTTTACTGGACTTATCTTTTTACTATTTTTATTTATTATTTATTTTATTTTTTGTGGTCATTTTGTATGTTTCCTGGCCATGTATGGGACTGTAAACATATGTCAGGGGAACAACATTTTCTTAAAATTTAACAAGTAATCATGTTTTCATGGCTCTAATCAATGAGCAGGTACCTACATTATTTCACTTCTTACAGAAAATAGACGAAATAGATAACAAAAACACAATAATTTAGTGAATTATTTATTAAATTACGACTTGAATATGAATATGAATGATATTAGAAATTGATTGTCTGTAGGCAGATGTTGTTGGTTTCGATCTTAATTTAGCCAGAATATTTTCAGATTCCGGTTACTTTCGGTTACACCAAAAGTAGTGGAACACCCTGAATGCACTCTTAGAAGTTTAATTTTTTTCAATTGTATGGGGCATTTCCTTTACCTGAATACTGTTGTTTTTAACAAATTATTTTGATAAAAATTGACAGCTGTACTGTTATTTTCAATTATTTATAAATACGGGTCATTCCGTGGTAACGTGTCACACCCGTCACGCTTGTTTAACAACTATAAATAACGTGGGGCTTTTATTCTAATTCTGATGCAACAATATAAAAAGAAGACGGCTCATGTCTGAAAATTGTTGGATGTTCAAACTTTGATAAGTTTTACGATGTATGTGTGTGATGGGAGTGACGGGAAAAAATGAAAAATTTAGCTAAATGATATATTGACAAGACCTTTAGTTAACAACACCGAGTTGGTTTATGGACTTTTTTCTTTTAATGTGACGTTCGTGATAATTTGGGTAAACCCTTGATTTTTCAAATAGCAGCCCATCAAACGAATACATTTTTGCAAAGAATTGATATACAATGCCAAATATCTCAAGTATGTACAATGTACATTGAATAACAAACGAAAACACAACTAGAAGTTGATAAGTTTTCATTTCATCAAGTCTATGACAAAACAAGTTTTTCATTAGTAAAGTTATTAATGGCAACAGTAAATAAACTTATGAAAGAAAATACAACACTAAATGAGATTATCTCTACTTAGATTTAATGATGGAAATGAAATCATTCATTTTTTCGAAAAACTGACATTTTCCGAGAAAATCGCATTTATTTTTGGCCTCATATCTCTGTGCATCTCAGTTAGGTTATCTACATCAAGATTTTAGCTTAGTAAACTTTGTTTTATGTTGTAAAATTAAACTCACAGTCAGATCGTTGGACACACTGTATTAACATCGTTACCAAATTACAATAATTCAGAATTTGTACAAAATTATTAATCTGAAAAGTCAATCCATCAAAATATTTTAATACCAATTTAATCCTGAGGAATCACAGCACCATGCCATACCATTGTGCGACCAAATATTAATTAGACCGTGTTCTCGACAACACACCGCTCGAAATGAACAGTTAGCCGATAAATCATATTTTCTTCACTCCAATCAATCCCGTATCTCTCGCTATCTCCAATTTATCGCACATCCTCGTCTCCGTCGCGTCGCCTTCTCTTCGTCTTACCATCGCCGAAGTCGCTGGGAGCATTCTAGGGGATTAATTCCGTAATTAATTGGCAATACCGGACCCTGAGACTTATTAAATTTATAAGAAGAGGTCGAGGCCTTCGAGAGGACGTGTGCGATACCCGTAGTAGGTCCAGACTTCAGACCTAATGGGGAATAACCAGAACACGTCCGAGGAGAGGCGAGACGAGAAAGGTGGAGATTTTTATTAAGATACCGGAGCCGACTGGCCCGAACTAACGAAGTGTGAAATGAGGGTTCATTATATTTGAACATTGATTACGCTGCGAACGCGTTATTACTGGCATTTTCTAGGCCTATATGGACAATACACTTACAAATATCGTGTGTCTCTCTTTGACTGTGTTGAAGCGAAAAACTTTCAGTCAGGGTTATTGGTTACAGAGGAACGATCTTCTGTCTTAAGGCGGTTTTTATTTTATTTGGGTTTTAGGCTGAAAATAGGAATGTTATGGAGGTAGGTAATTCGATGTCAATCAACAGATTTTTTTGAATTAGCTATGTAAAAATACCAAATTGACGTTGATGTGTCATCTCGCGCTGGAATTATAAAAATATGTATGAAGTTTAAAAAATTGTTGTAATTATATTTTTATACTGCATTTGCAACTTTTGATTAATGAGTGACTAGATTGTATTTTACGTATTTTACTTGTATAGCTGAACCTAACAAGCACTCATTGATATCTCTCAGTTAGAATTGGGCTAATTTTTCTTTCGCAATACGTGTCGCACTGTCTCTGCTTTCACTAACTCACATTTACACTAACTCAAAAGGGTTTCTTTCTCTTGAGTCTTCTGATCAACCCGGTGTTGCCGAGGAGCTGGATGGCCTCAACGTTTACGTGATGATGAAGCCTTTCTTTGTGACTTCTTGCATTTTTTGCGTATCTTTGTACACATACTTATTTTGGAAGGTCCCGAAAATTTTTATTTTTCTTTTTTTTGGTGCAACTCCAGAGTAGAGCTTAATTTATGGTTTAGTCCTTTAACTCCTTTATGCCAGACTTTATCAAAAGCGGGTAATTCCATGTCAAATCAACGCAGTTTTATTCCTCACCACCTTGGATTTACATGAAATTTGTACAATTGTTGTCCTCATGTAGTTATAGAAAAAAATTATGGTTTTTTATCCCGTTTCTCCTGATATACAACACAATAGGGCCTGTGGGGGATATAGTTTTCTTCATTAAAAACTAAATTAAATTGATTTTATTGAAAATTTCTCATTTTTTTAAATTTTGGCGGTTGTTAGTTAAATCGCACAGATTGATAGTGGGACTGAAATGGGTTCATGTCATAAAAAATAAATGTCTACAAACATAATATTTAGAACGGGAAGTCAACTATAACATCAAATTCTATTGAAGTGAATAGGTATTTATACTTCTATGATTTAAAATTAATACCTGTATTAAAATAAACAAAAGTGTATCGCGCATTTTCAGTACCTACATTTTAGGATTATATACATTTATTTTTCTTAAGACATGAACTCTTTTCCGTCCCGCTTTCAAACTTTGGGAATTAACTAAAAACAGTGTAAGCTTTAATCTGATATTTCCACTCTTTCTCCTGTCATACATCACAATAGGGCTTGTGGGGAATTTTATTTTTCTTAATTAAAAATTAGAAGTTTAATTTTAGTTATTTCAAAATGCTCCTTTTTTAAAAGTTTGAAAAATATCAGGTAAAGACTTCCACTGTTTTTAGTTAATTCCCAAAGTAGAAAATGAGGTGGAAACGGTTCCATGTCTGAAAATCAGTAAATATTATGTTTAAACATTATATTTACTGAGAATTGTATACAAACCAAGATAACACACACTATTTTTTATTTTAATACTGATATTAATTTTAAATCAGATAAGTGATACTATTAGACTATTAATGTTCAGTTTCAATACAATTTGATGTTATAGTTGACTTCTCCTACTAAATATTATGTTTGTAAATATTAATTTTTTTAAGACTTGCACCCATTTCCGTCCCACTGTCAAACGTTGTGAATTAACTGAAAACAGTGTAATCTATTATCTGCGTTGTTACCAAAATAAATAAAATATTATGATTGATATATTTTAATTAAGTATGAAAAAGCTATCAAATTGCACCTATAGGTACCTATATAGATTAATTAAGTGAGCGATAATCGGCTTTTAAATATATAATATCCAAACGATGTTTAAAATTTTGCATGCCCATAATTCCAAAACGGGATAACATATTACAATAAAATTTGGTATTTTTCTATAACTACATGAATACGAAGAAGAATAAGAATAAGAAGATGATCTTCTTAGCACTTGGTTTGATAACTTAGTCCTGAAGGTGCCTCTTGCAACAGAGCGCGAAACGTCGACTGCGTCAAAGTCCTCAACGCGGTTTCCACCCGGAAATCAATATATCAAAAGAACAACTAGAAGTAGACAGGTTTTCATTTTATTCAATCGATATTTCTTTATTAATTTTTCGCAAGAATGCCTTGATACAATGGTAGGACAAGTTTCTTTTCAGGTTATTATATATTATTTATTTTCGCAAGATTCGGCCAGTTTTTACGTAAAAAGTTCTATGAAGTGGCCAACTTGTTGTCACCATATTCTAACCTGATAAAACCATTCTATTTTGCATGGCAGCAACAATTCTCAGCCATTAAAAGATTATAAACCAATTTATTTTTCAGTATGTAATTGATAACGCCCAGGAATATCGTAATAAATTAGTACTGGTGGCCGTTATCAAGTGTCTTGTCACACTTGGCACACGCGGAACAGGACCGGACTCTGGCTTTTACAATTAACTTTCTAGACAATGCTTTGAGTTAGGCTATTTTAATTTGCAACGAAAAATTAGTCTTGGGGTATATGGAAATTGCTTGAAGCGTATACTATTTCCTCTTGCAGCAACAGTACACATAAACGCATGGGAAACATAGTTACGAAGCAGCGTATATAGAGACATATAACGAAACGATGGCAAATGACGGTCGGTCGCTAATTGCCTTTGACCATTTACAAATGACTGAGAGATTACCCGGCGCAAGGTAAATAGCAACTAATTGATAATTAAAGCTCTGTTTACGATGCAAACAGATGCGCCGTAAAATCATACTAGCTGAGAGATGTGCGCGTTCGGCAACTAAATTAGCCTCGTTACAATGCCAATCTGCAAAAAGCGGCGGCGTATCGGAGGCGGGGAAAAAAGCCCACCTAGACGGGGACGCGTCTCCGCCGATTGCTTGCCAAGTTTTATGGGTAATTGTGGACCGCAACAACAAAGACGTCGAGTTTTATTGTGGAGATTAAAGGAATTGAGAGGGAATCCGGCGCGGTTCTGTTCGTCCTGTTGCAGTATTAGGGGGATCTGTTTTCTTTGTAAGATAAAGAAAAGGACTGAAATTCTTAAAGAGGATTTAGGGAAAAGTATTGAAGTATGAAAAAAAAAAAAATGGAAAGAATGTTTATATAAACGTTTAATCAGAGACACGAAATGTGGCAAAGTTTTTTCGAGGAGTGGTATACAAAGATTTAAAAATTGAAATCCTTTTTAAATTTTGATAAACTTAAAAAGTTTATTGTTGGTTGTATTTAGATATTTTAAATCAATGTAGGGCGGAAACTAAATTACTGTGAAAATTTAATATCAAATATAAAATAATTCGAATTAATTAATTTAAAATAAGTAGAACTAGGTTTGAGATCTAATTTTCCAATGTAAACAATTTCAGTTAATTTTAGTAAGGCTGTTTTTGGTAAATTTGCAGCAAATCTAGGAAGTAAACTAATACCCAGAGACATATTATTATTTTTTGGTAATAATAATAAATATTTGACTGCACACAGAAAACTGATTACTCGAAAAAAGAGCGTAATTTCGCGAACTTATTTACTGGATTCAAAGGCATAACTACTTGGATGTAGAAAGTTAGGTATATTCATAAAATGCCACATACTCAATCTAAGTAATTGAATTTCTCAGATACATGCTCTCGACATACATATAAATACTTTCTTCATAATAGCCAATATTGTCTTTAAACAAGTTATTCAATTTATTGTTCCAAAAATGTACTTTTTTTAACGAGCTATTTGTATATCCATTCCTGTGCGTAGTTACTTGACCCAAGAAAATATAAGATATTTAACATACTAAGCATTGTTTTCTTTAAAATGGTATGAAGGATGCCAATAGTGAATAGAGTGAAATGACAACTAAATCGGATATGCTTTTCATGTTAGGTAAGAAAAGCATAAATGGTAAAAACACGTTTTAATCATTTTTTTAGACATGGAACAGATTATCGTGAGATAATTCAATTTGTGATTATAGAGCATTGTCTTTACACAAGTTAAATTAAAATCAATTGGTGATGTAAATTTGAATCATGTTTACCATGCTTATAAGGTGCGAAAAAACTGTAGTTAACCTACAAACTTGTCTTAATTCAGTAGCAATTTTTTGAATACTGATTCCATGATGCAGTCGAATTTGAATTATTGCCTTCTGAAATTCATTCATTTGCAGCATTTTTATTTCTTAAGTCAAAATTAAAGATGACGTTACGAAGCACAGTTTAATTAGTGCAAATTTGGGTGCCTCCCTTTTATACACACAATAGTACGTGCAAAAAGTGAAACTAAAACTGTTTATTCCAGAAACTAAGGTGTCAAACTTGTAACTTACATTTCATGCTTTGATCTGATAACCAAGATCTTATTAGCAATTACAAGCGGGGTCTAACAATTTTGCTTTAAAAAAATACGTTACAGCCAGTGTGAAAGAATAACCAATGTTTAATTTTTTATTTGGAGTAGAATTAACTTTTTCTTTTACGTAATTTCCCTTTTATTTCAAAAATCAACTACGATAATATCAATGTGTAAACCAACGTCAACAAAAAATCCATTTTGAGGACCCAATTTACACAAAATATGAAAGCCAGAGATTATTTCGTGGCAACAATATTGCAGCGTACCATGAATTAACTATATATATATACGAACAGACAGCAGAACGCAACTAACAAAAATAGTAATACCAACTGAATTAATTTCTGTTCGTTCTGTAGGGTCGATGCAAAAGGAAGCGAGACAGAGGCATGGAGACTAAGTTATAGCTGTACCGTAATATAAAACAGACAGTCGTATAGTCGCATATATACCGGGGCCAATTTAATAAAACTCATCCCAATTTAATCTATTTTGATGACTGTCATTGTCTAGGGCGGAATTAGAACTTTAATTAACAACTGAGAAGAATTTCAACTCCGCAGTGTCGGGCAACGCCGCCCAAACCAGCGCGGCAGAGCGGAACAGCCGTAGAAGCACTGGGAGCGCGAAAATGATACCCGAAATTAAACACACACGTACACGACCAATTGAGTTATGATTCAATTAAGTTCTGCAACGTGTTTGACAGGTATATTTCAAATTGCCCTGTTTACATCGGGACGGTGTTATATTTTTCGACTCGTTCGATTGGTGTGTTTTTTTCTGAGCATCTGAATGACTTTGGATTGAACATTTATTTGTTCATTGAAACTTACATTAGTATTTTTTTAAATTATGAAATATTGTTGGTGTCGAATATTTCAATTTAAATTATTAAACAAACTTTCTTCAGTACTCAGTACAGTGCTGTTTCGATAATTCGAACGAATGCGGATAGAAAGGTGTTGCGGATTTGCCATTTGCTCGAGTTATTCCAATGAGTGATTTTTATTGTTAATTTTGTTTTAGTTTTTTTAGTTTTCTGTCCAGTAGTTTTAGAATTATGGGCCTTCAAACACAGGTGTCAATACTATCGAAACGAGAGATGGCAGTTAGGGCTATTCTCTCGTGCGGGGTCACATATTATACAGGCTGTCCCTCAATTAAATCACGTGGGTTAAACACAGAGCTTTGGGATTTGAAGAGAGATTTGAACATTTCGAATTTATTCAAAAGTTTGACAAGGTTAAATTAAATAGTTTAGAGTTTCTTTTGTGTTCGTCTTACAATTTGTTTTTTTCTCAATCAATGGCCAAGATGTCTGTTTTTAGGAATGTGTTTAAGGAATTAAAAGCTACAAATTTACAAAAATATCCATTAAAAAATATGTGGGGGGGGGACTTCACCTGTAACATTTTGATTATTTCTGTAGTGTCTATTACTTGTGTAGTTTTTAAATAATAAATGGCTCATACACACAAACCGTTGATAATCTGCACTAATATGGTAGTTAATAACATGAGGCAAAACTTAAATTCACCTCACAATTCTAGTAGTAAATATGCCAGAAAAATAAACTCAAAATTATTTTGGGTATGTCAAACTATTATTAGAACTTCTCTGGGAATATGTCAAACTTTTCTTATAAAATGTGAATAATGATTTACAAAAAAATATTGTGAGCTTTCTACAACTGGGTTTAATTTCTCATTGCTGACAAGAAACCTAGTATGGGTACGTTTTTGTCCATAATTCAATAATTCTTCCATATTTGTTATTCTAGGGATTGTTGTGTTAAGTGTCAGTTTGAGGTAATGTTATTTACAACTTGAAGTCAAGCTAATATTCGCCGGTTTTAGACATTCAAAAGCGTTCGTAAAATGTTTCTGTATGAGCTTTGAAGGGATCAGTTTTAAATTTAGTTTTGATAGATCAAAGGTTGTGCGGTTATAAGAAAAACTATAATATGGACATGGGTTCGATTCACTTTAATTAAATTATAAGAGTTATAAACATCTGTAATAAAACATCGCAAAATAAACAAAAATACATGTGTGACTCGTGATCATTAAACAATTTAAAGCAGATTGTTTCAAGCAAACGTATACTCAATTTCCAATACACTTTTACATATTGCAAACAAAATAATACATTGAAGTCAATTCAAATAAGTCAGATTACAATCCATTTGCTACGGGTTTTGAAACGAACACTTTAAAATGATTTTATTTGGATGTTATTATTCTATAACTTTTAAACTCAAATATACCTGTCTTGTATTGAATAAGTTTTTCTAGATATGCCAACTAGATTGAAATGGCACAGAAAGATAAATGTGACTTTTAATTGCAATAATTATAAGTGAATCATTGGATGTATTTTGTGGTTGTATTTTAATCAAATTTTTTATTTTATTTTCAGGATCTCATTGGCGTGATTGATAGAAGGTAAGCCTAATATAAATACTTATAATATAAACACTACAAGAAGTCCATAATTAATTCAAAACATGCTAAATTGTTTCTGGTTTAACCTCGGAAAATAAAAGAATCGTTCGTGCCACTCATACTCGACTTAATTCATTCATTACTCGATAAAATCTGTATGCAGACGATCCCACAAATGACATACCGCGCGAACCAAGATAGATAAATTTACTCAAAGAGTTTACGGAGCTCGGGTAACACGAAAGAAAAAAAAGAACACGGACGCGAGAAGGACGATATAGAGGGCGTCGGAAAAATAAGCGAAAAACGAGGAAAACGCGCGGGCAAACTTTTCGCTCCGAGCGCAATCAACGTCTCGATTCAACAAACCGCCCGCACGGCCCAGAACCGGCCCGCACGGATCTGAAAGCTGCCGCGTACTTCCAATAAAGCAACCTCATGCGCCTATCCAAGCTCCGTTGCCACAGTGGGGCTCCGCTGTATACGGGAGGGACAAAAATGGTTTTCACCAACTACTTCCTAGTTTGTAGGAATTATTTTTATAATAAGGTAGATACATTGAATTTTGATTTGATTTTATTATGTAAAGCTCTTATTAAATCAAACATGACGTTGAACCTCCAATATTTTCTGGGCAGATAGATTTTTTTTTGTATTAGTTAAATACATGAAATAACATGTCTCTGATTTCTGATTATTTGTTTGTGTAATAATTATTTTTGAAGTTATGGCATTTCAAGAAGTTATGTTTTGTGATAATTGTGAATAGTGGAATTTGAAACTTTGAGGCTTTGATGTTGAATAATTTTTGTAATTGTTTACCGATTTTAAACATTTTAATTGTTTTACATTGTTATGTGGCACTACTTTATTTAATAAACCCTGAACTGAAACGAAAGCAGCAATTATCAATATATAGGTACACTGTGGGCCAAAAAACCGGTACAAACTTTTTAATCACTTGTATTTCCAACAATGTTTAGTAAATTCAAATATTTCTTTAAAAAACGAATTGCTTGTAGTGTGGAGATTGAAGCCATGCCATATTTGCTATAACAGAACGTTTCAATCCAAAGTTATGTTGCTTTATGTTTGGCTATGCAACAATTCTGATAATATCGGGTCAATTTAATGAGAAATGAAAGGAGTATTAAAATCAATAGGTAATGACATTTGTCTTGTTGGTCAAAAAGGACAGTAGAGATTTTATAGCATCATATGCAGGCTGCATTTTTTCTTATACAGGTTGAAATTTAAAACCAATATTGTTTTATTGTTCTTACTAATAACCAGCGGCGTTTGTAAATCTAATTGTGTACTTGAATTAACTTTAGGGATCGTGGAGAAACCGTTGGTCTTGCTATGGGCGGCATGTTTGTTTTTATTATTTTAGGTGGTCTTTTTGTCAGTTTCAATTATGATGTATCACACTTGTTCTGAGGTGTAAATTAAATGAAGTGTTTAAATGAAGTGCACTTCCAATATCCGCCTGAACCCTGAAAACAGTGTGTTGTTCCTTTTTCAATATTTTTGATTTGAAGATGTAGTTTCTACAAGACAAGGAACAGCAAAGACCTGACCATCAGACAAGTGAAAGCAAACTCCCATAATTTAAGTTCACTAAAAAACGATGTTGATTTAGTTCCAAATCATTGCAAAAACAAAAACAAACATTTTTAAAAAATCTACAGCCAAATAAGTGTAATACAATATGTAAAACAGATGAGAAAATTTCTTTAAAAAAATCAAAATCAAGCATGTTGCCGATAAGGAAACTCAACGTTGGCCATATTTTCTCCAGCACTTTAAAGATATCCTAGTACGTAATTAGAATTTTCGTGACTATGCAATGTTATCGTTGCAAACGTCCAATTCCACTGTTTTTTTTTCAGTAAACCACCAAGAAAACAATGTTCAAAATTTCATCCGGTCTACTAAAAAAATCACCCTGTATACTATGCTATAAAATCCCTACTAGTCCTTTTGACCAAAAGAAAACAAATGTTTATTACCTAATATTTTGTTACACCTTTCATTTACCATTAAACTATTAGTACTATTACTATCAGAAATGTTGCATAGCCATACATAAAGCTACATAACTTTGGATTGAAACGTTCAATTATTATAGTATGTTTTCAATCTTTACAACATAAGCAATTAGTTTTTCAAAGGAATGCTTCAATTTACCTAATATCTTTGGAAATATGTGTAATTGAAAATTTGTACCGTTTTTTTTTGCTACAGTTTATATTTTTTCATGAAACTTTGTATTTAACTTTTTTGGTAAATTGGGTACCTACTAGTAAAATTCCAATAAAAACATTTGTAATATAAGTTGTTTTTTCCTTTTTTGTGGCCTTTGGTAACAACTAGGCTATTATTAGTTCAACTTTTTAGAAAAGGAAGCAAATAAATCAGATGAAAACTAAAAGAGAGTGTTACACACTCTCTAGTCTGATTTAATATAAATATCAATACAGTTTCTGGTTTGTTTAAAGCTAGGATTTACCGTTATGACATGAAATTATCCCAGCTATCACTGACAACTACGGAAAAATGTAACCCAAATGAAAATATCCAAACGCGATGTCGGGACTTTACACGACTATTAAATTTTTGTGATATAGATTTAACGTCACTCGTTAACGTCACTCGATTTATAACAATTGCTTACATTTTAGATTTTGAGACCGCAATTGTGGATCAACCATATTGAATTTTTAAGATCTTACATCGTACTTATAATTAGTGATACAAAACCACCTTAAATACAAAGTTTTATTATTACATGGGCTCAAAACCAACCTTGCGGCTCAATGATTCTCATTTGTTATTTTATAATAAATAAATTAATAACATATTAAGAATTCATAAAAAAATGACAAAGTTACAGAATTGTATCCCCAAAAAGTCATTTTTGCCCCACTGTACGCCGGGCCCGCTCGCATCCAAAAGCTGCCGCGTACCTACTTCCAATAAAGCAACCTCATGCTCGTATCCAAGCTCCGTTGCCTTCCTCTCATATAGGAAGGCGACAGAGACGGACAGACCGATATCTATCGAAGGGAGCGAGACGGACGGCGCGGCCGGGAGACGGTGTTTGACGGGAGAGCTAATGAACCCCGGTAATCAATTACGTGTACCTATAAATTCTCAATCCGGATCGAGTTATCCGACCCATTGTCACATTACAATGACTTAATCTGTCGAGATGTGGCGCGGGGATTCGATTGATTGCCTACGCTTACCTCCCCTACACGTACCGAGCTTATTGAGACATGTTTAACATTTTTCGAGAGGATGTGATCGAGCGATGCGTGCTTCGTTTTGGTCTGAAGGAAGCGTTCGAAAGTTGGATGTGGTTTTGGCATCTCCGTGTGCTTGCTCTGAGATAAAATAGATAACCGTGTTTGATAAAGTAAACGTAAATACTGGCTGTGTTTATGTTAGAAGCAAAACGCTCATATCAAATTGGCAGTTACTGCTGACTTCTTAGAAATGGTCATGGTTGAAGATAGTAAAAGGTGTTTAAAATTTACCCTTACTTAATCAAACAGTAGCTAAAATAATCGTTTTTAGCTCTTTCTTTGAGTCTTAGAAGATCTAATTCTACATCTTCGGAGTACAACGTATGACTCCCATCATGAAGAGCATTATCTTGATATACTTTGACGCTAAGATCTTTTGTATTTCCTCTCGATGTTAGTCTTTTCAGAAAGTCAGCAATTGATCGAGGAGTAAGTTGTGTCAGCTCCGCTGGCTCAATGATAGCGGCTCCCCAGTGGTATTATCGTGTGAGCAGAATCTACAGTCTGTTCAGTTTGCTCGTCCGATTTTTGTGAGATGATAACTGGACAATGTCCTGTAAGGAGATTTTTAATCAGTCGTTGTTTTGTAGATGGAGATACTTTTTGATCAACAAGACAGCTTCTCTTTGTAATCCTTTTCTTTACCTTACTCAGGTTTGCTCACACTTTGTTTTTGGTTCCAATGCTTATCAGATATGTATGATCTGAGTATTATTTCTTGCAAAAGAATGCGATTAAAGTTCCTAAAGCTATGTTTTTCTTGTCCTCAATATCTCTCCACGCAAGAAAAAATCGGGTAGTTTTTTTCTTGACTGGTTTCAGCAATAATTTTCATTTGGTATCAGGGGGTGGGTAATTTTATATTAATACAGACACGATCGATCTCAATCAAATAGATATTGCTCATGCAGCTAAACTATTAACTTTCTGTATAGTATGATAAAGTCATGTGCCTGTCCACATTCGATTTCTTTTTTTTCATGTAGGATTGCATTTAATCTATAGGTGGATGCTTTATTTGGTTTCTCTGAAGTTTGGAATCATCACTACTAAAATATTTCATTTTTTAGTTTATGTTAAAATCCTTAAACTGGAAGAAACTTTTTCACTGTATTTTGTTACCTATTTATTAATTTTATGTTCGTACTACAGAATCCAGGTACACTATGTCCAGGTAATGAAATCCGCCACACTTTTGTTTATCTTTACGTTTATGATTTTTTTTTGTTTTAAATACAGCCTGTATTTTTTGTAGAGGTTATAGTAACTAAAAAGACTTAAGCAAATTGAAAAAGTTCATGTTTGTCTTCTTATTGAATTATATCTAGTTCTAGCAAAAAACTATTCTTCCTATAATAGCAACATGTTGGTGTAAACGAGCATTTTACGCTTGATACTTCAGTTAATCAGAAAGGGCTCCGTTATAGACTGATGTTCATGCTTAAAAAAGAGCAGCTCAATTGATTTATTGTAGGTCAGTGCCCACATTTCGTCAATTAACAACAAAAAATACAAAAGTAATATACGTCATAAAAAGTAAACATTAGTCTGTGATAAAATAGATGGCGTAGAGAGCGTTCAGCATATTGACTCTAGATGCAAGCATGGGTTGACCAATTGGAACTAAGCCGACTATGACTCTAAATCAAATAAATAATAGTATTATAAATTATAGAAGTTATTTCCAAGGTACGTAGTCATATCTGTCTTTTATTATCATTGAATAGAAGGCGTTGCTACATTTTCCTCCTTCAATAATATTATCATGCGATTCGAAGTAAGTGCCCAGATACGCGCTTCCTTAATAAGAATTTTAATCCTGGGCCGTAGGAGGAAGAATCCGCTTTATAGTGGATCATTTTGTCGTATAACATCGGTCGTAAAAGTGGGAACTAGTTCAAATTTAAGGCATCCGGCCGAGCCGCGCCGCGCCGTCCCAATATAAATATATATTAAAAAAGCAAAAGCAAATAAGAAATTCAATTTAAATTTTTACGTCCCCCCTCATTAAACAGGAGTGTGTCCTTCTCTCGCGCACATAATGAATGATAACATAAAACAAAGTGGATCGCATCGCATCGCATCGCATCGCATCGCATCGCTCGGTCCGACCGAAAGCGGGCAATAGATGGCGCGCGAGTGCATCCGCATAGCCGTCGGCGCGGCGCGGTCGTCGCTGTTACTCGAATTAAATCGAACCGAACAAGAAATTTAAAACCGAACTCAATTTAAACTGTTATTGGGTACGTCGCTCGGCCCTAAAATCAATCCAAACACTTGTGATTAACTCGGAAATGGATCGCGGGCAATAACAGTTCAAGGGAAGTGCAACCGTCTCGGCGTCACGGCCGTTCCGATCGACTGCCGATTTCAATTTGGCGAAAAATTGCGCCAATACAAATAATCCACTTTGTCGCCTCTTTATCTCGATGCGGCGGAATTTCGCCATCAGCGCCGCTGCTGAGGCAATCTCCGAAATACCTATCGCCATTTTAAAGCTTCGAGGAATTGCTGTTTAACGATTCTCGGCGCATTTTCGATGTCTGTGTTTGAAATACGAACATGTCTATAACGATATTTTATATTGAATATATATTTAATGGTAGTTAACATTATTTTTTGATTCCGGAAACATATTTGATAAGATAAGGCTTGGTATGGTATGGTAGAGTTGGACCCTTTGCCAACTGTGCCAACTCTGCTGGTTCAATGATGGCGGCTCCCAAGTGATTTTATCTTGCGCATTAGAACGTCACATTCGCACAATAGGTGTACCGCTGTCTCGGGGGACCACTCGCAAAATCTACAGTCTGCATTGTTTGTCCGTCCAATCTTTGTGAGATGATATCTCCAGTGGCCAACTGTAACGAGACCTGTAATCAGTTGAAGATCTGCTTTTTGTAACTGGAGATACTGTCTGGACTTGGAGGCGGAAAAGATTATGGTAGCTTTAGCTTGCCTCTTGCCAGGTGATGTTTCCCAGTAAGCTCGCTTAGCTTTATCTTCCCAGTTTTGCACCATCTTCCTGATGTGGCTCTTTGTGATACCGCAACAGGGTTCAGGTCCGTAGAAGGTAGTCTTAGAGCTTTCTCTGGCTAGGATGTCGGTTTGTTCGTTGCCTTCGATCCCTGAATGTCCTGGAACCCACATCAGTAAAACCTTGTTCTCTGTTCCTAGTTTTCCACAGTTTTCCCCGTAAAAATAGTAGTTTTCCCTGTAAAAAATAAGGGTTCTTCTGCACGCCAATGGAGACGATCATACTAGATGAAACCAATCCTGGACGAAGCTGGTGCCTTCTCATCAAACATTCGGTCAAGTCCACATGTATCCTTCCTTCGTATGGTGCTACAGCCCGATTTGTGTCCTGGCCACATTCAGTTGCTTTTCGTTCATAATTCCATAAGATCTCCATAAGGTTCATAACAATCTTCCGATTAGCTTGCGTCCATCTATTTAATGTTCAAGCACAGTTTTCTGAAATTGTTTGTATTTTTTTATAGATAATATATTTCTTGATATTTTTATTTCGGTCTTCATTCCTAATGTACCAAAGCACATTAAGAATGCTTCTTAATACTATGTTTTGGAAGGTATGGACAAATTAAATGTTACTTTTTTTGTGCAATCCCAGAGTTCAGCACCAAACATCCACAGGGGTTTCTTTTGTGGTACAAGAGAAGCCTATTATAGACTGACAGCGTAGTTTCTTCCCAACAGCCAATACATCTCTCTGTATCGGATTCCTAGTTCATCTCTTTTCTTTTTGATATGGGCTGTGTTTGCGTACGGTATTATTTGGTTATTAATAGTAACCAGGATATGTTGTCTTTTCTTGTTGGTGTACTCAGCATGTGCTGACTTGAGTTCGTTCAGTTTAGTTCTTTTCTTCTTTGCCTAGATCTGAAAATGACCAAGAGCGGTTTGGAGTTTTCTTGCTTTTTCTTCATTGCTGCTCTCAGAAAATATGATTTTCAAAATTAATGCGTGTAACTTCTGGATTATACCACAGAAGTGAAAATTGATCATGGGAAAAACTGACAGAAAAAGATTTATTTTTAAAAACTTTTAGTACAATTTGGTTAGATGACAAAAGGAAAGAAGTCAGAAGACACATCACAGTAGATGGCTTCACACTGGTATCAGGAGAATAGCTAGAGGCACAGGTATTATTTCCCCTGCAAGCACGTATAGGCGTCGGCGTCGCTCGGTTTGTACCGTTGGAAGTTAAAAGCGGCTTAATTATATTATCAGTGCCGCCCCATTGATATATAATGCGTTGAAGTTGAAGTCGCGCGGGCGCCCTGCGCGAAATTCTTCGCGAAACTATCCGGATCCGGTCGTAATTAAGCTCATTTAATTAAACTGACAGCGAACTAATGCCTCCGCCGTCCTCATAAATTGAAATTTCGTGTACCGACGCCCTCATAGAGACATAATGATATAGTATATATCGACTAAATGCAGACGCTACAACGCCAACGCCTGTGTTAGCTCGTCCTGTACCTTCGCTATGTGTAACAGCAATAATTTGATGTGTGTCCTCGTAGCTTCTGTTTATATTATGTGTGTTCAACATTTACACAATTTTGAAACTTCAGGAGAAATAAGAAGAATCCATAACAAAATAAATAGTAAAATTTGATCAAAGTATTGCGAGTTTTAATAATGTTTATAATGTATCTTTTATTGTCCAACTAGTTGTAATGCAGACACGACAGATCACGATTAAGTAGAATTTGCTCATGCATCTAAACTATTAATTTTACCAAAAAATGTCATAGAAATAAATCGTATAAAATTTCCTCTACTTTAATTTATTACTTAACTATTTTGACGAAATTACAGAAATGGCTTCTAGTTCCTTTGGACCCTTTGAACAAAACTTCTTTCAGATCTACATTTAGTCATGAAATTTCGTCCCGATACCTTTAGTAGTTTCTCCGGAATTGTCACAACAAAAAAAAACACACACACGCACTTTTTTTACCTTTCCCAATCTTTATATCTTTCCAAAAAATTATTTTTCATCCAGCCCAACTTGTTATTTATCTAAGAAGTTTTTTTATTGAAAAACGCGTTTTAGGAGAGGTAGAACTGGGTCTTAAGCAAGCGAATAAGAATAGTTTGCGAAACGTCAGTTTTGCAATAATGACTTTTGACGCATTAAAAATGACAACAATAGATACAAATAGAAATTCCTTTCATACTATAGTAGATTATTTTTCCCAGGAAGATTTCTTCCAAAAGGAAATCCCACCATTATGCAATTGTATCGACCTCTAAAAAGGAATATGTGTGCTTCTTAATTGCGTCGATTCAGAAATGTTTAAACTGACGTAAATGGTTAATTAATGTCAGCGTATAAGTTGAATAAGAAAAAAATTACAAAATCAGTACAAAATAACTGTCCGCCGACAACGGTTAAATAAAAGGTCAATTACTGTGACTGTGAGCCTCATTAGGGTGTTTTACTGCGTGTACGCCGCGCAAACGGGGCATTGTTAGCCTTCCGTGCCCTGCAAAAAAGTTAAACAATTAAGCGTCTTTTGTTAGTTGCGGCGAATAAAATTCTATAGGTAACTAGCGGCTCGATTCCCGGCGACATCGTCATAAAGTCCTTTTAGCGACCACAATCGCAACTTTTATTATCCTTTACTCCTTTACTCCTTTTTTCCGCCGAACAACTGCTTGCCTCCGCGACCAGTTCTCATATAATTCATGGACCCTGAAATGACTCCGAAGAGCTAATTAACCATGAATTTCTATGTCAAACGGATGTTATTTACTATATATTCTTCTAGAGCGCATTAAAAATCAACATTGAGAAAATTACAACAAAAAATGATTTGACTTCGACAGGTGTTGGATTTACTTGTAATAGTTAAAATACAACAAAAAGTAAGGATGCCAACAAATCGACGCCTCACCTATATATTAAAACTTTCCCCTCCTTGACTTCATATTAGGAGAAAAAAGGACCACACGACAAGCGAAACGACATGTGTAGATGGCAAGCCAGTTGCCCTAAAAGCATAAATATCTCGCTCAGCAATACATCAGCAATACAATATACAGTTTATGACAAAAGTCATAAATCTATTACCAAAGAAAGCCTTAAATGCATGGAAATAAAAACCATTAAAAAGTTACACAGGGACCTTGCTTAGAATAATTTATGACAAACAAAAATATTGCCAATTATCACATACTTACAAATGTGTTCGCTAAAAAGTTGACGACGAACTTTGCTGCTAAGATACAAATTCTTGACCAGGCTTGCATTTTTCTCCATTCCTTAGAACTGTCATCTCATCGACTTGCCATTGACTGTCGTTGGTCATTGGTCTGTATTTCTTCTAGTCTAAACACATGTTTCCTTCAGACGCGTTTCCTAAATTCTTGCTTTATCGCTTCTACGTTTAAAGATTTTTTTAAGTTCTTCTCCTAGGCTGACTGCAGGCTTCACACACCCAACAAATTTGTCGAATTCAAGGAATTCCACTATCAGTCCAAGTTCTCTCATCCTTTATATAAGTTACATGATCAATATCGCGGTTAATGCTAGATACTATCAAAGTGGTACTGTGTTGAGCGTCGTGTATAAGAATGGCGAGCTTTCTCGGAGCTTTCAGATGAAGACGTGCGGAGGGGGGCGCGTGTCACTCAAACTCTCCGGGTAAATGGTTTATTTGAAGCATAATTGGGCCGTGAAATTGACAAAGTTTTTACATTAAGCTCTCTCTTACACTCCATCTCGCCTCTGGCGATACTCTGCCACACCAGGCCAGCCGCTCGCTCGGCATGCGAGTATAATACGGTCTCCCCATGACTAACTAAACTTTTTAGCGCTGTTATTTGGCGTCATATAAATAACCACTTATAACCATTATTGGATAAGCATTTTTAATGCATTTTTTTCTTGCATGGGTCTGTTTTCAATATTTTATCAAATAATAATATCAATTCACGTTAACAAACTCCTCCTGGTACTTTGCAACTCTCCAAAAAACAATAAACAGAAGTACTGCGTGGTACTGAATGCAAACGCTGTTAACCATTTCATATTTCCTCTATCCTATGATGTGTAGTTTTGACAATTTTTTCATGTAGTTTCCATCGAAGTTTATTGCAGATTTGCAAATACCGTTTATAAAGATAATTAATAATGTAATTTTCACGCAAAATAACATGCATGTCACTGAGAAAACTGTATGGGAACCATAGTAGCGGACTAATCATATCCCCTTGCAGTAGCACTGACGAGCACAAAGCATTTCCATTTCCTTTACCCTGCCTATGATTGGTAGTTTTATCTCGGCTTTAGAATACATTGGCCGGGCACCACGTGACACCCCCTTCTTATTTTGAAAGAACTATATAACTTTTCTTGGTTCATTTTAAAAACTCTTGATTTGAACTGACGTTGACACAAAGAAGATTTTCCAGAAAGAAACAAAAGGAGGAAACGATAGATTGTCGTCAATTCTCTGTTAATTTTGTTTAAAATTTCAGTAGCCTGGCTTTAATAAGCTGTTGTATCTCAGCGATGTTCCTAAGATGTTGAAGTCACAAATTGACTAGAAACTTACATTTATAACATTAATGGGACCAAAATGAACATGTTGTTCTACACTGAAACTCTATGCGTCATTACATAGAGATCAAAATTTGACATTTGCGATGTTAAATGTACCATTGTGCTGACTGGCATGAAGCCGAATTCTATTGTTTTTAGCTTTACTCTACTAATATTTCTTCCATTTCGACTTCTTTGACACATGAATGAATAACTTTATGGAGTTTTGTGTTATGGGAATGGTAATTTCTGTCATCGAAAGGACGAACGTTGGAACTCCAGTGTTTACCTTAGCGTTTAAACGCTCGGTTTAATTCCATTAAGCTTACCTGCAAACGCAACGCGGTTGCTCTATGTGTACTGCTCCACCCAGTGCTGCCCCCTGTACCAAAACTAAACAACGTCGGAACGCGCATCCCGTCGCTATGTTTCGCTCGCGTCTATTGAATTTATCGCTAAATTTAATGTAAATATCATCTGATAATGGGTTAATTAATCTATGCCGGGATGGCATGTCATTAACAGGCGACGGCATTCACCACTTTCAAACCCTGTAATTAGAATATTGCACTATGCGCGCCGCGCCGCGCCGGTCGGGATGGGAACAGTACCGCCATCTATCTGTCCACACGTAAAACTCTCGTAATTATGGCTTTCCGCGAAGGTTTTACGACTGCGAGATGGAAACAGTATTTTTGATAATTGCTCAATTACCTGCTAATACTCGACTAGGTATTATTTTAATTGGGATTAATTGGTGTGTTGTTTGTACGTCGGATACCGTCACAATTTTTTTATTACATATTTAGTTTTTGCTACTGGTATGCGTTTTGTTTTTTACACGTCGTTGGTGCGCAAAAAGTGTACCGCGTCTTAAAATTCGTCTTTTTTTAGTTCAATCATGAAATATGTTGAATATTAAGTTGTGACACTATTCTTGAATTTTTAATCAGCGAAAAAAACTCGATACTTAAAACGCGGTATCTCGACAAAATGTCGCAGTATTTAGAATTGTATCTTTTTTCTTGATGAAGGAGTGTGCGTGGTTTGGTTGTTGATATCACAATTTTGATAAAAAACATCTTCCTTTCTTAATAAGCATACATAATAGAGAATATGCGATTAGCATCGTAGTAAACGTAAACGTATTACATTATTGCTGAGATTGCAGAAACAAATAATGTGTAAAAATGATGTCATTTAAGATAAAGTAAATACGCAATGGATTGCAATAAATTATGAAGACAACGTCATTAACAAATCCTGCAAAATATTAGCTGTTTGCAGTTGATTTTATTAAGTTTATTCTCTCAGAAGAAAAATCTAAAAACCTGTCTAAAAAGCTATCGATAGCTATCGATGGCTATCGATGTTTTAATATCTAACAGTGAGGTCTGTTTTTCTTTCTGTTCTGTATATACACTTCAATGTTTGCTTATTCCCTTTCTCATTTTCTGTAGATTTTTGGCTGAAGAAGGCAACATTGCCGAAACTAGTACAAAAGTAACTTAATAAACTAAATCTGCAAAGTTGAGAGGCGTTTTACTAACTTCTTTATTTAATTTACGACCTTTGCATCATGGACTTTTCCGAATTGTATTTAATCTTCAACTACACAACATATTAGATATTAGGGGCAGCTTTTGAACTTCATCCAAATTGTATTATTATATATAGCCCAGCGTTTTGTAAAATTGTCACAAACTTTGAGATATGTCAATTTTCTTTCTCATTTCAACATTTTGTCTTTTGTTTCATTCCAATATCTGAACTTGTGAAGGATGTGAAGAACGATTTCATATGGAAATCAACAGATTAAATGATGGGTTGGCTTGGTATATGCCTTTAATTACTTAAAGATGCTAATTGATTAACTTTTTAATGTAGTTTTTACTTACGGCAGCGATCTGAATATTCTGGAAACACCAGTCTATTTTCTTTATCTGGTACTTTGTTACTGAGTGTTTAATATTGTGCAACCGGAATTTACCCAGTCTGCCCTTTGAACCTAAAGGCTACTTCATTTTTACAAGAGGGGTTCTTTAATAATATTAAAATCCGTATTACATTCCCCATTAAAATATAAACTCGTAGTATGTAAGTATGACACATAGAACAAATCAAACCTAAAAAAGGCAGACGATACAATAAAAAATATACTATGAACGAACGGCGTGTTTTATTATAGACACCAGAAAGGGCACCATAAAGCCGAGAAGCAACGACATCCCGCAATTACAGAAATAACATCTTAATCGTTCGGCGCATCCGAGCGCAATTTTAAAATAATATAAAATTTTATCGCGAACTAAGGAGGTACGTAAAATTTTATTAGCGCTCGACTTCCAAGCAACAGTTACCTCCGGAATCGCTCCACCAGTTATATAAAAAAGAGGAGGAAATCAACGAAGAGGGGGCCAGGGAGAGATACGTGAACAAAGTAATTGAATGGAGTAGAATGTCAATTGTCGAGGAGAGGGAGAGAAAGAAAAATACGATCGAGAGGGAAGGGCGCGAGCAAGAGGCAACGAATTGCTCTCGCAATGATCTTAGTCGGGCCGTGTAAACATTGAGTGTCGTCGGGGGCGGCAGAGGACCGACGGCGGCGCTACCCGCCAAGTGCTGACAGCTCACCGGGATTCCTCTTATTTCTTCATTTAAGTCTCATTTTCATTCCGGGCGATATTTTTACATCCGACCGCTAACGCCGCGATTTATTTCAATGACTGACTTTTATCTCTTCCTTTAGAACAGCTGTATACGTGCTTACTGTCTTTTCCTTCAATCAAGCTCTGTAGATACTCATGATTTAATAATATGTTCAATGACCAAGTTATAGATCATATTACAGACGAGAGAGAAGTTTGCAATCACAGAGTACTATTTGCAATGCAAACTGAAGGCGATCAAAACAAACTGCTTGTCTTTTTGACAGCCAGATAGCGAGGTTACTGTTTTGAATTAGATAAATAGTGCAGGTTATTTTACTCTGTACATAGGCTTACGTTTTCTTTTTTCTTCTGTTCTACGTTGTGCCCTTTTGCCTTTTGTCTTCTTGGCTATATTTGCGTTTTCAGTGTTTTTTTGATTTGTTAGCCTTCTCTGTCTTTAACTTTATGAACTGTAACTGTACTTTATGAACAACAAATTATGATCGCTATATCCTCATAATTGAAACAAATTTAGACTGAACCATCTAATCTGACAAAATTTGTGCTGCTTGAAGTACATGTAATGTTTATCCCAGCCATAATGAGCAATGACCATACAAAAACTGGTTTGGTATAAGCAGTTTATTGGTGTGCGTTCTAAAAATGCTTGTCAAAAAATGGTGTAATTGAAACAATATTTACTATTTTTAACCGTTCATTGTTATTGTTTGTTTCCAAATTATTCACGAGATGAAACAAAAACGAACATGATAGTCTCCATCACAATGGTGGAGCCGATCTAAACTGTAAATGCAGAAGAAATTCATAAGTGAGAATTTTCACCACGAGATGGCGCCAAGTGTCAACAAGGATGATAGCACTACATTACCCGTTAATTACAATTTGTTTTAATATAGTTGTATATCTATTCGGTTCAAAAGTATACGATTTTATCTATATTTTATCTGCATTGTATCTATTTTATGCAAAATTTCAACTCGATTGGACAAATATTTTCCAAATTTTGGAAAATTTCTCCAAAAACTTTCCAATTTTTTATTGGTTTATGCGTTGTCGCCGAAAATCTGTCCCCATGCAAAATTACAACTTAGGTACAACTACGGTACTTAGGTAACGTATATAAAATATCGATTACAAAAGATTTGAACGTAACAAACAAACAAGTAGTGAAATTAAAAGAGTTCTGTGTGGTCAGCCTAATCGGCCACCGATCCTTAAGTAAAAAATATTTTTTTTATGCAATTATGTTCCAATAATGTATCTATATACATATTATAATTTTTGTGATTTGTTTTACTTGAATTGCCAATCTATTATAAATTCAAAAGTCATTTTTCGTTATATTACATGCAATGTAATAAGCCCAACTTAACGTTTGTTGTGTTAAGGAACCGTTGTAAAAACATAGCAACTACGAAACAAAATGTTTAGATTTAATGTTTTTCTGTTCGGGTTCGGGTCTATGCCGTGGTTTACGTATCGATTAAAGCTTATGGTGTCTACGATGAGCTGGCCATACGTAACAACCGTAATATGGCCATTGTTTACATATCTGACAATTATCGCATTTTTCGGTTAGCGGAAAAGTTATAATGTTGGGGCTGAAATTGTACCTAAATAAAAAATCTATTATCGTATTGTGACTTTGGCTAGGGGTATTATATTTGAAAGAAGAGAAAGATGTAGAAGTAAAATTAATTTTTCACTTATTTTTTTATAAAGGGAAATTGGAAATAGTAGGGTTCGAATCCCAGGCGTGGCTGTAGTTTTTTAACTTAATAAAATACCGCCATAATGTATTAAGTATTTCCAATTTTCTTATTTTGTATCTTTATTTTTGGCCTAGCTAAACTCCTTATTTATCTAAGAATTGACACTGAGAATTTCATCAATTTTGAACAATAAATAACGCCGTTAATAGAAAACGCGTTTTAGCACAGGTAGAACTGGGTCTTAACGTAACTATATGTATATCTTGCTGCGACAAAATTATATAGTTAGAACTAGTTTTGAAAAATCATCGCTTCTAACACCCGCTTATATCATCATATAATTGATATTATGATGTTGTCATACAATGAGAACCTTAAACCTTGACATGACATTATTAAGTTTATAGATATAAATACAAGCTGACCATTTCGTTGTATAAAATTTTTTATATTATTTGTATACAATTTAGTCTATACAATAAAAATCTGATGTGGCCAGGCACATGACTTTATCATACAATATATAAAATAAATAGTTTAGCTGCATGAGATTCTATTTGATCGGGATCGATCGTGTCTGCATTAACATAAAACAAGTAGCCAGGATTTGACAGATATTTTGATTGGTAATATTGACAGTAGGTATTGTCAAAAAACCAGCGTTTTACACTACCTACAGAAGGAAACTGTCAGAAGGAAAATAATTGTCGAAATCCTGGCTAACTAACTTTAATGGAGACACGATCTCGATCAAAAAGAATTTGCTCATACAGCTAAACTATTAATTTTATCATAAAATGTCATGGACATAAATTATACAGAATTTCCTCGACTTTAATTTATTATTTAACTTTTTTGACGAAATTACAGAATGGGCAGCCCATTTGCAAAATCCTGAAAAATGCTTAGAGGAAACATCCAGTTCCTGGTCATCCAGGTCTCTTTTGAACCAAAAGCTTTTCAGGTCTAAGTTTGGTCATAAAAGTTCTAAATATGAACTTAAATCCCGATACCTTTAGTATTTTCTCCGGAATCGTCGCCACAAAAATCGGGTACACACACACTCATTCGAAAATAACGATTTTCTAATGATCACATAACATAATATGATAGGATACTGAAATGGCCGTTAAGGACTTCCAACACAAAGGCAGCCTTTAAGCTTATAATTAGAGCGCCGGACGCTAATAATAACAAAATTTTGTCATGGCGGATGATAAGCTCGAGTACATCAATTTGCACTTTAAGCCGTGGAACCCACTATGAATACTAAATCCGGCCCAATGCCCGGTTATATTATCGTATACCAACATATACCTATATGCGACGAGCGCACAAGTTGAAAACTAATACTGGTCATTAAAACCTCATCACCATTAAACCGGCGAATAGATTCGAATGACGGATAGAAACGGACGCCGTTATCGTCACGTGGAAAAGCACTGTATATCTGGCAAACAGCATTGACAAAGTTCAAATCCGATGTGCGATTATTACAGAATATTCGAGATGCTGTGTGGTAAAATAATTTTCATAGCAAACTGTACGCTGAAAACTGAAAGTTGATTTAGATTTTGTTGTGTTGAATGGTAATTATGTTAATCAACTTATGTTGACAATCGGGTCAAAATATAGGAATCTGTCCCAATTCCGAATCAATTCTCGGTTGTCGTGTTGAAAAAATTGTTACCAAGTGGTGGCGAATGGTGTTGTAAACTTCAATACGGCCGGGTTATCTAACGATGAAACTTCAGTTTATATTAAAAATTCGTAAATCAAAATTTGAAAATTTAATTAAGCTTACAGTATGTTTCAATAACTAGAACCAAATCTTGCAAGATTTTCCTGGTTCCATACTTATTTGGTTACATGACCACGTAAAAATGATGGTCATAATCCTTACTATATGGTATATGTTGTAACGCCAAACAATTTTGAGCCCACTCAAAACAAACATAAAAAATAAATATAAACTTGGGGTGTACCGGTTTTAATACCACTCAGTATATAATAGCTACATTAGCACTGAAAAGATAAAACGAGAACAAGATAATAATTATCTCATATAACTTATAATAGAATTCTAATTTCAATATGACTATAGCGGTAGTAATGAAAGTCATTTAGTCGACAGGAAGTAATTATTAAAGAAGCTATTGTAATGTATGAATTATTAATTAGTAGGAAATCAGCATCAAGTTGATTTACGACTATATTTCTAGGAAAATGACCTGCTGCAGTTTTGTTCGTTGAAAACTAGTATCCTTTCACTCGATAAATTATGTATTTAATGCGTCAACACGAAGTTTCTATTACGGTTTCCTAGTTTTGTTAAGACAAATTTAAAAATAGACTTACAAAATAGGTAAATAGGTACTATAAAAATTTAATCCAAAATCCTACATTAAAAGATTACAAATATAGAAGATAACCTAACCAAATATTTGCATTTACAGACTGACAGATAAGCGCTCTCTGTATAATTAATTATATTCGGGGGTCACATCAAAAAGCTGCTGCCAAGGGGTGACATTTTTAATAAAGCACATATTAAAAATTCAATTACCTATTGTGTAGTATTTTTAATACGCCCGATTCAAACAGCCTCGAGGCTCGTGTGAAAATTCTATTAATTATAAGCTGGATTTTGAAAGGGGTTCAACCTACGCAGGGGTGGGGGTGTGGCAGCAATAAAAGGGTACACCATAAGGGTGCACTCCAACTCTATTCAGTTTCTCCAACCCACAAAGATACCATTGTTGCATTACATCCTAAATTTGGTATTAAAATGTTTCAACATCCAGATACAATAAAGAAATACGTAAGTTGTTAACTTTTGACAGGAAGTGATCTCATTATTGTAAAATGGAAAGCTTCTAATGAAGATATTTCTCTTTGTCGATCGTGGCGATTATTTTGACACTGTTAAGTGTAGCTCAATTAGGCAACCGTTTGAGTCATTAAAATGTCAAAACTCAATCTAGATAAGTGGTCCATTGGAACACACAGCTGTTTACTGGCTTTAAAAGGTGCTTAATCGACTTATGTAAAGTGCACTAATTAAGGAAGTGACAGATTTATTTTGATTTGTGTTTTTTTTTTATATAGGATTAGACAGTGTGTCTCGAAATGGATCTAACTATATCTATAATGGATCAGCATTTTTATTTTTCGAGAAAAAGTAATTCTTTTTTAAGTTTTTTGGATGTTTTAAAGAAGTTTTGTTAAAATACTAAATATAGTTAAAATAATAATTAAAAAGTTTTGGAAAAATGATTATAATGGTGATTTATAATCAACATTTTTACGTTTCGAGAAAAAGTAATTCTTTGTAAAGAGTTTTGGAAGTTAATAAAAATTTAATAAACTTTTTATTTTTTAAACCATTAATTACATGCTTTAGTAATTAGTTCATAGTCTTTAGTTTAGATTGTGATATCTGAACAAATTCGCTTCCATCAAAATCTTGTTTACAAACTTATTGTAAAAAGCTGAAGAAAACATAAACGCCAATCGATAGAAGAGATTTCGCTCGTACCGGGTCACATATAATCAAAATTATGCAAAAAATAAGAATTTAATTGTTAGTTAAAATTACTACTTTGACAAGTTATCGTTCCTTTTGTGTATTGATAACAAGCTGCCCCGGTTCTGTCAGCTGTGTAGGTTCTCTCCGACATGACAGCACCGCTAACGCCTCCCTTCCCCGCAGCACCCCAAAGACCGTAGAGCATCGGAATTCACGAGGAGTTTCAGCACGATCTTTCGTATGAAAAATGCAAGATAAACAATGATTATGTAATAAACTTCAAACCTATGAATTATTGGGTAGCCTATAGTCTATATTTCATTATTCTAGCTCTTCTAATAGCGGAATTGCTGGCATTGCATAATATAGCTTTTTGTGGGTCAACCACTAATCCAATGATTTTACAAAACGGCACATTGAAAGCTAGCATCCCGCAGGTGATTTTACTTTTTAATTCGTTGATATCTATGGATTATTTCCGGAGTAATTAATTGCTAAAGTTAAACGATTGAAATTTACGGGGCAAAAACAGTGCCAAATCAATAATCCCTAATTATTACACTAGCAGACTAGCGATTTAGACATTAATATAAATTCTACAATTATAAATGTAGCAGAATTCCTTAACCTGTTGGGGCGTTTACCTTATAAAGATTAGGAATCTCTGCGCATTTAATTGGTAGTAAGTAGTGAGAAAAAAGTGAAGGCGATAGCGTCAGTTATCCCCGCCGTTTCCCCGTTTAGGCTGCCCTCGGCCAACGGGTCGGAACCGGCGGGGGTGAGGGGGTGATAGGGTTCGCGGATTCCCCGCGGGCCACTTATCTGCCATCTTCAACAAGTTCTGCGCGACGCGGCAGCGGCAGCAAGTGTATTTCCTCCCAGCGCTCGGACGGAGGAGACGTTCGTCCCTCGCGCTCGGTAATGCATATTGTAGATCCGCCGATAGTGTCAACTAGACGGGGCCCGGCCTAATGTAGAATGTGTGTTTATGGATATATTTTATTAAAAGAGTCGCTAATCATTGCCGGCGATAACGAGTAAAACTCCGCTTAATTATATCCGAGATAACATCTTTCTTCGCTCCGCGCACCGGTTTGGAGCGACGAACTGAACACTTATAGGCCTTTTAGCGTTCTTCAATTATTAGTTGAAAGGATAACGTCCCAGTTATGGTTGATTGTCAGTTTTTTTTTTACCGCAAACAATAGTATTTATAATACTATGTTTATAAGATACAAATTGGCGCACGAGTTGTTTTTGAACGAGTGCGCAAATGGAATGAGTGCGCCAATACGTCTTATAAAACGAGTGTTGTACACTATTTTTTCCACTTTGCAGACTATATCTCTTCGACGATATGGTCGAATCACTATTATCGAGGTTTTTAAATGGAATGTCCTTTATATCTTACCATATTAAGGCTACTAAGGAAGACTAAGTCTTTACAACTTTTAGTCTTTTTTCAAATGAACCAAACACAAGCACCCGGTATAATATGTGTTGGCTGTAATAACCCTGTCCTTCTCTTCAATTTATGTATGTCATACACCAAAAGTTGTGTTTATAGAAGAGGTAGATTAGAATAGTGATGGGCATAATTGAGGTATTTTAATAATCGATTATTATTAATCGATATATTTTAATAATCTACTAAATAATTAGTTACAATTTGTGGTATTAATTTAGTAGTTAAAATTAGTAGTACAAACTTAGTCGTTGAAGTTACTAGTTGAACATAGTAATTCATTTGCTAAATTTTATTAATTCTATTATTGTATCTTTATTTTCCCATGACTAGTTTAGAACCTATTTAACCAAATTTACCCTTATGAAAAGTAGTCAAAATATACAGGTTTTCAATTTAAAAACCCCCAAGAAACAATCATATGCAAATGTTAGAAAATTACTGCATGCACCAAACAATTGAATATCTTAGAAACTATTTTCCTTACATCTATAATCTGATACAGTTGGAAGAACAACTTATTTAGTGTTCATAATATGCTATGATATAATATTTTTTCCTTGACGTCTAAATACAAAATCCTGTACATAATTTTCCGATGTAGAAAATGAAAGACCAAACTATAGTTTTGTGTTAAATGTTTCTAACTCTTAAGATAATGGCAGTATCGGCCACTATGACTTTAGTGACTCACCCTGTACCTATAGTGATATGATATAACAGTAGATATATCTCTCTCAGGGTTCTTATAATAGTAATTCGACTGTACCACGAATATTTTGAAAAACCCCATTACCATTTCCAATAAATCACATCATCATTTATCACTTCTCCGCCAATACATAAATAGAGACATAACTTAACGACATTAATGACCCAATTAATTATAATTGTCAATTTCAGTTAAGCTCATATTTATTTTCGTTTCGCTCGGTGGTATCGGAGTCGCGGGGCGCCGTGAAAGGGCCCTAGGATTATTCCCTAATAGTCCGAACGGTGGGGGCCCTGGTCCCCCCCTGAGACGCTGTCAAAAGTGATGTAGGTGTTCGTTATAATGCTCGCCTTAAGAAATATATCGTCCCATATTAATTTAATGCCGGACACACTGCGGTGCATACTTGGAATTCTTTCCCGAATCGTGTACACATCGGAATAAGACGCATTGGTACGACTGGATAATACGACATGCAAAACGTGGTAGCGTGTGTGTTAGTCAAACTTGAAATCAGTTCATTCAATGTCTGTCCGAAATGATGCATCGCCGTGGATTTCAAAACAATAAATTTGATTCAATAACCTACTAAAAATGTAATTGATGAGGGTACGTTTAACATTAAGACAGTGGTAATTAGGGTAGACCTTAGTTACTCCCATGTTTACTGTTTTGAAATGTTGGCTTCGTCTTGACTTTGGAGAGAGTATAGTGTGGATTTACATCACTTCAGTAACCACAATGCTGTTGAAAAGCTGATTTCTTCCGAAAATACAGTAAATTTTTGAAAATTGCTGTTATTTAATATTTCGTTACCAATTTCAAGATAGATATCCAAACGTTTGGTATCATAGCCGGCATCCAAAGTCTGTCTAAATCGTTGTCTAAATGGTTCAACTTTCTTTTTTAGTAAATTTTGGATATCGAGCATTCTGTAACTTTGTAATCTTTAGATGAATTGTTATAAAACTTGGTTTATCAAACCAAAATCTGGACGTAAACGTTCCTGCACTAGATTCTTCTTAGGTGCTGTTTTCTTCTTATTTTGTTCTGTGGTTGCAGATCACTTTAGGAATGATTCATCATATAGGATATGTGAAGAACTAACTCCACAAATCTGAACCAGCGTGTTGAATGTTGAAAGCCCAAATCTGAAAGTTTCCTTTTTTCTGGGTTTGGCATTGCGCGTGCATGATCGTTCATTACCGTTGGCTAAGCTAGGTATACATTACATGTGGAACTTGGTGGTGTATTTGTTAAGACGTGAACCACTTTACCATCTATCTTACTGAAGTGTAAGGTGTGTCGTTTAAACATAACATTTAATAAGTATAATAAGCTGAAACTCTAGTGTATTCCAAGTTTGCAAGCAAAAGTCGAAATATTGAGTTTTTCAAACGCTAGTATTGATCATAAAAAATGACAAATAATGAATTCATGTTACTGAAGATACATTTGCTTATGTATAAACATCGTACGAACTAAATTACCAAGAAAGACGTTACTTGTTAGAACAGCTTAGTCAAAGTAATTTGTTCTTTTTTTTACATGGTCATGGATTTTTTTTACAAAAACTGATACATATTCGAAACTAAACAAAGCATTTTTGAAATGTATCCTGAATATATTTATAAAACTATTAATATAAATCATGTATTTCTAAAGAAAAATCTCATGGATTTTTTATTTTTAAACAGTTTATAGAGCCTTAATTTTCTCTTCTAGGTAAATACGATACTTTTATATCACAATAATAACTTTCTCATTTAAAATGTTAAAATGTTCCATGAAATTATAGAAAAATTACTGAAATGTTCAAACTTCAAATCGATCGTGGCACCCCTTCCCGTTCTCCAATTGAGTTTTCCTTATTCAGGACCTATTTTTTTTAAGACCTGAACAGACGAATAACGCCGCATGAAAAAATAATTGATATTAGACGAATAGGGTCCACTCTAGTGGGGGTCCACTCTAGTGGACACACATCTTGTCGCATTTGTTAGTTGTTTTAACAAAGGATATGCTCATGCGTTTTGAGAAGTAGTACGAGACGTTTGTAATTCAAATGGTGTCGGTTTTGGTCATAAACCTGAATGTACAGTTCGTCGTGAACCATAAAATGAAGGAGAGGAAGCAGAAACAGTGATACCGCCGTCGTATACTGTCATTATTTTATTTTTATGCGTACGTAGATATTTAAATTTTGCGTCACAGTCGACGAAATACCCGCCGGATGCGGCTGTAAATAGAAGAATTAAGTTTCACCAACTATAGCTGTTACATTTATATTTTCCATTGTCCGTTGTGGGCGGCAAAAAACTGACATGCTCACTGAGAAGCGATTATCTCGCGAGACTTGCGAAACAGCGAAAATTATTGCAGTCGTGCTGATGTTGTTATAAAAATAAACAATATAATCTAATCGTATAATGGACCTTAAGAAATTTACTCACAGCATAAACGTGCGATCCCAAATTTTGATTTGTTAAACCTTAGTCCTTTCTTGTTGTGCCTACTAAATTTTATAAATATTGATTTAAAATATCAGACACGATATCGACTTTTTGGGGACTTGCACGGTTTTTGTAATAAAATCAAGGGGAATTGGTATTACGTAAACTCGTTAGTAATGTAGAACCACTACCTCTGTAGCTCAACAGGGACAGCTGTCAACCTGAAATTGGAGGGTCCCTGGATCAAATCCAGGCGGAGGTGTTTTTTCAAAAAATTATCCTCACCTGGATTAATTATCATTCGCGATTTCTTTAGTTGGTTATTTGTAATGTTCAACCAAAGGCGTTTATACCAAAATCCAGCTGGGTTGTAATTTTACTATACAACCTTTCACTACAAAACATGTAACGTGATAATCTTCTCTATTAGGCTAAAAAACCGTCGACAAAATAAGCACCATGCAATTTGAAATTATCTAATAATGTTCATTTTCGTAATAAAGTCACCGGTATGTGATCGTGGCTTGCACAAAACGTTCAATTTGCTGAACACAATCATCAGCCGATTACTACAGTATTACAGCGCTCGATATCGGGGCTGCAATAAAATTATAGCGCATTAGCAAGATTAATAACTATCATTGCGATGTAAACGAACGACAATAACGCATTATCGACTGTGAAAATAGCCGTTCTTGTGCGTACGTAACAATTTGAATGCCGCTATATTGGCACTATTGTATTTTGTAATGAAGACGTATCGATTAAGGTTACCGGATTTGTAATTCTGTTAAGGGATAATTTAATATCTATTGGGTGAAGCGTTGTGTGCTTTCGAGTATAGAGATTTGTATTTATTGGTCTATTAACAACGCAATACATTAGAATTTGATCATTTCATAGGATTGTATTTTTTTTGATAGGCGCTCAAGAAGGATAGGTGCTCAGGTTTTCAAGAAAAAGAATGTAACGGATTAACCCAATGTCCCAGAAAGTTCAAGGAAAAGTTTATATTTCTTATATTTATATTTCTTTAAGTTTTGTATTTTTGTATGTAAACTGTAAACTGTGCGCTCTGACTCAATTATCAAAGTACTAATTAAGTTAAAAAAACATAAGAAATATAATTAGATATTTTGGTAGATATATGTTGGAATTTTGTAACAAAACTAAAAGTTAAAATGTCAGGAATACTATTGAGTGTTCTGTTTAGCATTTCCTGTAAATGCATTGGGGTTAAAATGATTACAAATTACCTCTATTGTTAGGTGGTTAACAAATACGTCAAATTCGAGGAGTCCTGTATCATGAAGGGTTCTGTAAAAACAAAGAATTATGATAAATAAATAAATAAATTATAATAGCATGTGGTTATTTTGAACCAACAAATGATTACACGATAGATTTATTATTAACTTATTTATTATCAAGTATATTATATTATTTATTATCAACTTATTCATTGCTCAAAAATAATATAAATATGTATATAAATTTAAATAATTTATTGATAAAATTTCTAAAATTAAATCTTTTGAATAAAACCCGTTAATAATAAAAACAAAAATAATTACAAAAATAATTTTTTTCAAACTAAAACATTCAAAACCGGTCACCTAGTCAACTTATTGACCACAAAAATACGTACTTACAATACATGTCTAGGTTGTCTTGTACATGAATATATTTTTTACAATAGAAGATAAGCAATACAACAATTAAACATAAACATTTGATTATTCATTATTATTTTGATCCGTTATTTTACAAAACATATTCACTGGTTGTTCTGGGGGACACGTCTTGCTGAAATGTTTGAATTAAAATTAATTACGCAGTTCAATAATATTATTTATCATCATGAATTTTTGGTTTTAAACAAGTGAATATATGTATGCCTTAACTAGTGAGTATTACATTTACGGAGTTGATGCTTTTACTGATACATATACAGTATAATCTGCATCAATAATGAAGACATGTTGAACGTTTATAATAATAGAACCATTACCTTATTAACTTCTTATATATAATAGGCACAAGAAACATCTACTCGCCTTTTACATACAATTGAATTATTTCTTCTTCTTCTTCGTAACGTATAGTACTTCCTGCTGCATGCCGTGCAGCAGGATTCCTTACCGTAAGCGCGAGAGGCATCTCGTCCGATCACCGTGAGACCAGTTTTTGTTATATTTCAGTAATTGGTACTAAAGAGCGATCAATCATTCCATGATTGAGATGTTACATGATTTCAGATGAAGTTTACTGTCTGTATTTCCGTTTATTTCGAGTCCTTCATTTGACAGACATAAGTTTTTAACACACTGCTTATTTTGTTTCAGAATCTCGGTCCTGGATTGTTGACGATTTGACATCAAAACCAAGGTAAGAACTAAATTGAACTTGGATATTCAAATATATGACGCATTGACTTTAATTATCGACTTTAGAATACAATTTCGTATCGTGTTTTCGTTCTCGGCAGTTCGCTGTTGACTTTTCGTTCGCAATACAATTCTATCTTCGCCACTTTATGGACAAATCGAACACAACGTTGGTTGGCGAGTTAATCGAGTGCACGGAATGGATTCATAAATCTAGTTGCCTCTGGAACCCTTAATAAAATAAATAATAATCCGCTGTAGCATGTCTACTCGACTGAAGTTCCAGTCGTGATTCCAGTGATTAGTTCTGATTGATAGTATTGATTCTTGACTATAAACTTCAGAGCAAACAAAGTATGATTGAAAATCGACGTAACGAGTTTGCGAAAATAATTATTCTGATTATAATATTACATTCGAATGAGTAGTACGTTGTAACCTATAGTAGGGTGACCAGATTATATACAGCATGTTTATTTTAATCGCAAATTTTTATCGGTAATTGACAAAACTTTAAATACAAAAACAGTTTAATGAAAATTGACATATAAAACATACACCAAAATATCTTAAGAATGACATGAACCTCCACACAAGATAATACGGTAATTTATTGTATGTACTGTGAAGGTTTCCGTAGTGCAAAGTCAAAGCCGTCTCCAAGTTAGCAAACCTTTATAATCTTTCGTAACTTAATTACCTTAAGTTTTCTTGCATAGATCACACCACTATGGACCTAAATATGAATCGACCAGCTCGATTATTTAACAAAAGTAAATTTTGTGTTTTTCTTGGATTTACATATACATAATTTGTTTTCGCATAACCATTGTTCTAAATTGTTCTATTGAGAACTTTCTTATGGTATACAAAAATTGTATTGATTCTTTATTAATATCGCGGGGACTATGCATTTGAGTAGGGTTAATATCAAAAAATATATTAGAAATTGAAAAAGATGTCAGGGCGTCACTTTTCTTTTTTAAGTATCTTGTCAAAATTTTCTAAAACTTAATGCCTGTATAACAAATAATTCGGAATTCACATTTAGATTTTAAAAACATACACTCGCCTTGCATAGTTCTCGTTATTTTTTTTTATTTTTCCAACGACTCTTGTTACAATTTTTCTGTTTTTGTTTACATTAGCAGAGGTTGCACAGATTAAACCAATTTGGCTTGATTTTAGAACAAAAATATCTTATTATATTAGAGAAAATTTCAATGGTTCTAACAATATTTCAAAAAAGGCATTGAAAAAAGTTGTACATGACTTTTATAATAGGGATAAGGAGATTACGTTGCCTTATGTTCCGACAGTGCCAGCACAAAATATGGCAACCCTAATTATGTCACAAGATATAAATGTTGAAGAGGAATCATTATAGTTCCTACAAAACAAGCACCCATAGTAAGGTTAATTTTGTATAATTTATCTCATGTTATATATCAAATACTAGATATAGGTGTATTACTTGTTGAGGTAATGTATATGTATTAATAGTCTTTGTTTTATTCACGCTACGAACTAAAATATGTCTCAATCCTCAACCCATAGAAGTAAAGTTTTGAGTGAAAATAGCATATAAGATATTTAAACGTGAAATTCTTTACACCTATAGAGGATGGTGTAACTTAGATCTTTCATGTGGTACTTTTTAAAGTTTAATTTGTCAAAAACGAACAAACATAAAAAATCTGACGCTAGACATAAATTATATACGTTTTATTTTTAATTTGGTGTAATTTCTGTAAACTAATAGCTGAAAAAACCCCTCTGAGCAATTCTTCTTCTTTTTCTTTCAAAAGCATTTTAAACACACTCCCATTTTCGAATAGGAGAAGAGTTACAGCATTAAAAGGAGACAAACGGTGGCGGTGGCGGTGGGCGACGAGTTGACCGTTCCCCACCACTCGCGTTCGCAGCCTCCTCTATTACCGCCACCGCCAAACAACCGAACGTGAAATTCAATTAACGTCAAATTAACGTTAGATTACATTCTGGGCCCGTCACGAAGGGTCCCTCTCCGCGTGGTGCGGCCGGTCCGGGCTGGGGTGGGGGCGGTTCGTCATCCGCTATCGCCGCCACCACCGCCGCCGCCCGTGATTGCGCTCTGTTGTCTTGAGCAAATTGATTACCGGCTCGAATTAGAGTTTTTGCGGACTGCCCGCCCCATGCTGCCGCCACCCGCCCGGCCCTGCGACGCCGGTGGCGGCACGGTCGATGATTAAACATGCATGACTGGTCCACTAGGTGCAGTCGTAATGGCGTTTTAATTAGAAACTGCCTCACCATACACTGTCTATCTCACTCGCGCATACTTTGTGCATACTGTGTGTTGACAATGAAAATGACGAACAGCGAAATGCTGGCCGATGCTTATTGATATCCGGGACTCTGTCCGGGACGGTGATGGATACCATCAATTCGACAACTCGTCTCTTTTCTCTACAGGAACTCATAGATACACTATGTTCCCAGATAGATCTAATTATACGTATAATAGACCGAAAGTTTGATTTCAAAAAAGTTATTCCTAATAAACTGATTTTGGGTTGTCAAAAGACTGATTAACCATAGTTAGTTTAAACCTGTTGGTTATTTTTGTTTCGTGTATTATGACAATGCATGACACTTCTTTATGTAGACCTCGAAGCCTTGTCTTATCTTCATCTTGCCTAAATTTTATTTCTTCAATATTTGGTTGTATTTACAAATGTAGTATATGACTTTTTACCTCACGTACTAGTTACTTTTTTTGGTGTAACCCCAGAGTTGAGCACCATACGTCCACTAAAATTTGCTGGTACAAGAGAAGCTTATTATCTACACACAGCGTCGAGTTTCTTCCTAGCAGCCAGTACATCTCTCTGTAACTGATTCCTAGTTCCTCTCTTTTCTTTTTGACATAGACCTTCCAGCGGAGCCTAGCGTCTAATGTCGTGCCATTTTCTGGTTGGTGAAGTCAACATGTACCGACTTGAGTTCGTTCAGTTTGCTCCTTTTGTCTTTGTCCAGACCTGAAAATGACCAAGAGCTGTTTGGAGCTTGCTCGTCGTTTCTTCATTGCTGTTCCCAACAGCTAGGATAGCCGTGTCGCCTGCAAAAGTTGCGACATTATTATTTTCAAAAGCTGGGAGGTCGCTGGTGTAGAGTAGGTAAAGGACCGGCCCTAAAACACTACCTTGCGGCACTCCTGCTTTTATTTCCTTAAGGACAGAGCATGCATCACCTTGTTTGAGTATTTCTGTCAGGTAAGATTTTAATAGTTGTGCAAACTGTTGCGGGAGGATACTTCCTAATTTATTGTGCAGTCCTTCATGACAGATTTTGCCTGTGCCACATCTATGAAGACTGGAGAACAAATATTTTCTTCCTTTAAAGCTTTTACGACTATGTTGGTTATTTGGTTTATATGATCAATATTAGAGTGCTTATTCCGAAAATCGAACTGATGGTCTGGAACCAGCCTTTTGCTCTCAATTATTGGCTTCAATCTATTGAGTAGTAATTTTTCGATGATTTTTAACAGGTTGCTTCGTGAGGAGGTTTCCCAGGTTAACTATAGCCTTCCATGGAAGTTCTTTAAGTACCTCTTCAGTTATCAAGTCATAGCCTGGGGCTTTTTCCGATTCTTATCCTTTTTTAATTAATTAGGATGCGTCTTTATTTATAGCTCTTCTGTCTCCTGATCATTATTTAGTTAAAAAAAGTAATATGTTTGAACGTATTAACATCGTATGTTGTACGTTGTGGTGCAATGTATGTCATTTGCTTACTTTGATATATTTATAAAATTCAGTCATTAACTTTAGATTCTCAGTTATCTCATTCAATTTTAAATACCCGTATAAAAACACTTTGGTCTTAGATATTTAACTATTAGTAGTGAAGTAGTGAACGCATCTGTAAAATATTGCGCCACTAGTTGGCTTTGGTAAGCCTCAGTTTGCATATGGCCCCTAAATTAATTCTTTAACTCTTTAGTTTACTCTTGTTTATTTATTTAATGCTTCTAAATAACATTATTTTACTACGAGGGATGGTTTAGTAATATTAAAATGAAAAGCAAAACAACACAAAAATCATTCCATATTCCCAAATTATATAAAAATATGCTTAAAATATTTTCATTTAAATATATGAACCATTATTTCTAACTTCCCAACTAAGCTAGCAAGAGACTCACTACAATATGTTACGGTCTTGAGACAAAGGTTACTATAAATACAGAATTATAGAGGACTAAAACGCCATTTTAAAAAGGGCAACTTCACTCAGTCACACTATTTTATCTTTGTGTCATTTTCTACCCTATTCTATCCGTAACATCAACAAACATCCCACTGCACTACACAGGAATGCACGCCTGGTAGAAAATCGCTCGAAACAAAGACTCGGCCGCGGGATTGATTAATGTTTGAAATTATGAAGATTAGACGTTGGAGGAATTAGGACCTCTTTGAAAGCGGTAATTGCATCCCTGATTGCCGGTCGTGGGTTGGTGTACGTACGCCATTTGGGAGCTGGAAGCATACAGAGTAGATCTATGGTGGTTACCGGGGAGGGAGATGATATATTCGCGAAATGGCAATGCGTCGTCCAAAGCCCGCGTTCGTTATAATCACATATTGGCAATTAGTTAGGGGACCAAATTGACCACCGTCATTATCCTTGGATGATTTATTTTAAGCGATTCGACACGCGTTAAATTAGAGCCTGGGACGCGCTTGATTGCGGACACTGCCCGTGTACAGCTACGTGCCACTCTGCGCTGGTGTTGGTGTGCGAGCGCGCCAGTGCACCAACCGTTCCTGCTCGTGTGAGTGTGTACTCTACAGGATGATTCGTAACGTATGGTTATCACGTTTTGTGGAGGCACTGTCGGGACATTAGTAGCCGTTTGGTTATATATTTTTTCAATAGTAATTTTTGTTGTGCTTTTTTTCGACTTTTTTTAGAAAATAAAACGATAATAACAATATTTTGGAGACTGTGGCGAACTTAATAATAAAATTATAAACCCCTAACCACAACAAGTATTTTAGAACCTAAATACGTATTTCAGCAACTATGTTGCCATCTTCTGTAGAACCTAAAAAGAGGAAAAGAGAGATTAGCACTTCATAGTATCTTTACTGGATATTGTCCAAGCAAATCACTAGTGGAAGTGACGTCCATGTTAAACATTACCCTATATATACCCATTTGTTGTTCACACCTCAGTGAATTTTGATCATTGAAGCGTAAAAAACAAGTTTTAATTAAAGCAGGTCAAACAATGGCGAACTAGGTATAGGACCCCTGTCTGAATTTATTAGTTTATCTCTATTCAAGTGAATAAAGATACTTTCCAAGCTGTTTAGTTCCCTATTATTTGACACAGCTTTTACAAGTTTTAAGTCATCTACAACTACTTTATGACCTGTGTCTAAAATATGTTGAGCCACACTAGATTTTTCAAAACGATTATATTTAAAATGAGCTACATGTTCTTTGAACCTAGTTCAAATTGTTCTTCTAGTCTGGCCTACGTATTCTTTTTCACAGTCATGACAATTGATACAATATATACCAGATTTATCAAGTACATCTACCTTATCCTTTGGGTTTCCAAGAAGGTTTTTTATGCTATTATGAGTCGAATATGCTATACAGAGATTTTGTGATGTAAAAATACTTCTCAAACCCCTTGTATATGCACAATCGAACGGTATTTTAACATATTTCTTCCTTTCTACAGACAAAGTATTTAAAGTAGATATTTGATTTACATACATTTTTTGATTCTGCTTCTTAATCATTCTATCAACTATTTTCTCAGGGTACCCATTATGTATGACAACATTCTTAATAAACAATAATTCTTGCTGATATCTATCTGCGGACAATGGAAATTTCAATAACCTATTTACTGAACATGTAGCTCATTTTAAATATAATCGTTTTGAAAAATCTAGTGTGGCTCAACATATTTTAGACACAGGTCATAAAGTAGTTGTAGATGACTTAAAACTTGTAAAAGCTGTGTCAAATAATAGGGAACTAAACAGCTTGGAAAGTATCTTTATTCACTTGAATAGAGATAAACTAATAAATTCAGACAGGGGTCCTATACCTAGTTCGCCATTGTTTGACCTGCTTTAATTAAAACTTGCTTTTTACGCTTCAATGATCAAAATTCACTGAGGTGTGAACAACAAATGGGTATATATAGGGTAATGTTTAACATGGACGTCATATCCACTAGTGATTTGCTTGGACAATATCCAGTAAAGATACTATGAAGTGCTAATCTCTCTTTTCCTCTTTTTAGGTTCTACTGAAGATGGCAACATAGTTGCTGAAATACGTAATGCGTAATGCATTACAGAAATTACAGGTTTATTTGCAAAATCCTTGAAAAATGCTTTTCTATAACGACACGAAAACGTATCTAACACTGTACTAAATAAATTCTCTCCTTCACGGTTAACATCGCATGAAAAGTCTTCACAAAACTTTTTTTATTTTATTTACGACAGAATAATGATGTTGTTCACTAATTGTCTTAAACTGAGTTTAAATAATTCTCGAAATAATATTTAACTGTATAATCTATACCATATATTCTGGGGGTAATTTTAAGCATAGATACGTTGGTCTTTGGTGTATAACGTACACGAAACAAATAATTATAATATATACTGAAACAATTTATTTTCAAAATTTTAAATTGTACGCGTAAAATTGTGCATTTTCGTGTTTTTGTTTGTATTTAATATAATAGGCATCTGCCACCTACAAATTTTCGATAAAAATATCCTAAATATGATTTATTATTCTTTTTGTTTCATTTATTTTAATATTCTATAGTATTTGATAACGGTAAAGCTCATTATGTGTTCAAGTTTCACTGAAAAAAAAAAAAACGAATTAGTAAAGAAAAAAGTTATTATGTCTTCGAATACGTAAGCCAGTGTTGAGGGTCACCCTGTACTACCACCAGCTCCGATCTGGTATCATTCTCTCCCCGCTTGAACTAGTGCCCTCCTTCTCGCACACGCTGCCCAGCGTTTACAGGTTGAGTGACCACCCTCGCGCCGTTGCAACCCTACGTGCTGTCAGCACCGGACGCCGTCATATGCAAATGTTTCGTATTATTAAAACTCGGACGCGCGGCATTCGTTTTACTACAACGGGTAAACGAAATAATAAATCATGCATAAGTACAATGCAGGTTTGGCCGACGGGAAAGTTTAATAATATTCTATAAGATTTCATTACTTTCCGAGTCGCAGTTGTCACATCAAACTGGCTGAAGCTTCTCGAACAAATTCTAATTGCATCATGCGTTCTCTTCCATATCTCTTCATATGTTATCAGGTATGGTGACAATAATCTTTGTTAATAAGACAGACGAAAAGCACACATTGACCAAGTAAATATGAGATTACTTGCTACTAATACAGCCAGTGACCACCAAATCGATATGACGAAGTTTTGCATCGCTACGCCGAGTCTCCAGCAATTTCACAAGCTTATTAGTTTCGGGTTTAGCACTACTATCAGTTGCAAAAGTATTTAGCCCTGTGTTTGAAGGCTAATAACTCTGAAACGGACGAACACAAAAATGTATATAAGGTGCGTTATACTCCTGAATCATTTCTACATAACAAGAGTGACTATCAATTTTTTCTGCCCATCGCAACGGGTAGCCACGAGCACGAGAGAAGTAAAAAAGGCACCCGTTGTTTATTGTTTTAGAATAATTCACGACTTTTCGTGTTTTCTCTCTCCTAAAACACGTACAGAAAAAAAATTAAGTTTAATTTTTTTAAATAACTTAAGAGCTAACTTATTTGGGAATTTTTTAGAGTAAAATAAATGTGGTTCTCTTTGGGGAAAGACGATTTCGGGCGGGAAGCGATGCGAAGCTGTGCGCGACGATTTCAAACGAACTTTCAGGACCGTATTCAATATTTTGATCATGTTCCCGTTAGATTTTATTTTTGAAAATAGCATAATATCCTTTATTTGTGGAATTGTATACATATTCTGTGTTGTGATTTATTATTATTTCTGCCGAAAATCAGTTGTTGATGATGTTGTTGACGACAATATTTTGGAGACTGTGGCGAACTTAATAATAAAATTATAAACCCCTAACCACAACAAGTATTTTAGAAACCTAAATACGTATTTCAGCAACTATGTTGCCATCTTCAGTAGAACCTAAAAAAAGGAAAAGAGAGATTAGCATTTCATAGTATCTTTACTGGATATTGTCCAAGCAAATCACTAGTGGAAGTGACGTCCATGTTAAAAATTACCCTATATATACCCATTTGTTGTTCATAATAATAAATAATAAATATAATAATAATAATAAATAGTACGCTGTCCAGTTGTCCTAATCTTATCACCCGCCAAACTAGATTTAAACTCAAAGTTTCCAATCCTACTGTACCTAGATTATATGTTCTTCCCAAAATTCACAAACCTGGTAAATCAGTGAGACCTATTGTATCAGGTTAACTCACCTACTTACCAGTTAGCGAAATGGTTATCGAATGAGTTCAACAATTTACCTGTTCCTCAACCAAGCTTCTCTGTTAATAACTCATTGGAGTTTATCAATAAGGTTAACAATGTAAAATTAAAAGATGGCGAATTGTTGATTTCATTTGATGTTGCTTCACTGTTTCCTAGTGTGCCTATTCCGGAAACTTTGGAGTTTCTTAAGGAATTATTGAGCAATAACAACTTTGACCCGTCAGAAATAGATGAATATGTAAGATTGACTGCCCTTTGTATGTCTCAAAATTGTTTTCAAATAAACGGAAAGTTTTTTGAACAACTTGAGGGAACTGCAATGGGTAACTCTCTCTCACCTTTTATTGCCAACTTGTTTATGAGCAGATTTGAAACCAATGTATAGTCTATAGCACCATATTTCCCTAAAACTTGGGTTAGGTATGTCGACGATATTTTTGCCATCTTTGACACCAAGAAGTGCAGTATTCAAGACTTTCTTATCGTTTTGAATTCTAAATTCAACACCATTAACTTTACTGTAGAACAAGAAGTTAACGGCCAACTTCCATTTTTAGACACTCTGGTAGTCAGGAATAGCAAAAATATAATAGAAATTAACGTGTATCGGAAAGATACTAACACAATCAGGTTTATCCCTAATGATTCGCAGCATCCTTTTCAACAAAAATTGTCTTTTATTAGTTGTTTAGTAAATAGGTTATTGAAATTTCCATTGTCCGCAGATAGATATCAGCAAGAATTATTGTTTATTAAGAATGTTGTCATACATAATGGGTACCCTGAGAAATTAGTTGATAGAATGATTAAGAAGCAGAATCAAAAAATGTATGTAAATCAAATATCTACTTTAAATACTGTGTCTGTAGAAAAGAAGAAATATGTTAAAATACCGTTCGATTGTGCATATATAAGGGGTTTGAGAAGTATTTTTACATGACAAAATCTCTGTGTAGCATATTCGACTCATAATAGCATAAAAAACCTTCTTGGAAACCCAAAGGATAAGGTAGATGTACTTGATAAATCTGGTATATATTGTATCAAATGTCATGACTGTGAAAAAGAATACGTAGGCCAGACTAGAAGAACAATTTTAACTAGGTTCAAAGAACATGTAACTCATTTTAAATATAATCGTTTTGAAAAATCTAGTGTGGCTCAACATATTTTAGACACAGGTCATAAAGTAGTTGTAGATGACTTAAAACTTCCAAAAGCTGTGTCAAATAATAGGGAACTAAACAGCTTGGAAAGTATCTTTATTCACTTGAATCGAGATAAATTAATAAATTCAGACAGGGGTCCTATACCTAGTTCGCCATTGTTTGACCTGCTTTAATTAAAACTTGTTTTTTACGCTTCAATGATCAAAATTCACTGAGGCGTGAACAACAAATGGGTACATATAGGGTAATTTTTAACATGGACGTCACTTCCACTAGTGATTTGCTTGGACAATATCCAGTAAAGATACTATGAAGTGCTAATCTCTCTTTTCCTTTTTTTTGGTTCTACTGAAGATGGCAACATAGTTGCTGAAATACGTATTTAGGTTTCTAAAATACTTGTTGTGGTTAGGGGTTTATAATTTTATTATTGATGATGTTGTGCAACACAATCTTTCCATATCTTTTTTGATACAGTGCAGTAAGTTTGGTGATATCTTTTGCATTGATACGTCGAAACTTCAGCCGCTAAGACTTCACAAGTTTATTAATTTCCAGTCTAGCAGTAGTTTGTTTCTTTTGTAAAATGGAACAGCTCTAACCTAAAATTCTTCACTAAAAGTTCCAAATCTGCAAACTAAATTAATCTACTTGTCTAGGAAATACTAACTGCCTAAAAGCCAAATTGCTCATTCGACGTTTGTAATTCCTGGCCTAATAGATAGATACATAATTCTAGTGGATTCCTGGAATCCTCAAACTATAACTCACAAAGCAACGCCATTAAAACCTAACAACCAGAACTTAGCAGCTTGTCATTCGGCGTACAACACTAACCATCGGATAATAGTAAGCCATCGACTCCTTCTTCCTCTTGGCTGCTTAAGAAAATGAAACAATTAGAGTCTAACGACGATAATAACAACAATAACCGCCGCCGTGTAAAGCAATAACAAGATGACACGTGATGGTCGTGAGTCAGGTGTGCAGAGGAAGTGGGTGTGGACGTTCCTATCTTCACCGACTCTACTCTACACGTCCGCAGGCGAGTTGGTCGCTCATTCAGGACGGTGATTTGGCGCTTTTTTTCGGTACAATTCATAAACGGGCACGTATTTCGTAGTCATCGTGCCCGTTCATGTATATACAGTCACCGGGTATAATAAGTCGGAATTTATAGTTTTGATTACCGTGAAATCGGCGTCCAATTAGTGGAAAGAGGGCCGACAATGGCCAACACAGGTCCCTTTGATCGACGAATCTCGAATGCGTCAAATTAATTTTGACGCCTTTGTGTTACGTGTGTTTATTAATTATACCGTGGCATCTCTATGATGTGGTTAGACAAAGCAATGGGAAGATGAATATTTATTTGTTGGTCTGGTCGGTGACAAAGCTTTTATTTTTTATACGATTGTTCATTGATATTTTTTGTTTATAAGAATTGTGTATAGTTTGTTTATATTTTCTAGTTGTTATTGATGCAAATACGGGCTTTTTGATATCTTTTACTTCTTGATCCGTTTTTGGCTTCTTTACAAAAGGTTTAAGCAAGTTTTGGGGGCAAAATATATTCGTTCTATAACATAGTTTATTCATTCATTGTTGTATAGAAACCCATCTAATTTCTATCTTTATGAAGCTGGATGACGTAAATTTAGGGGAATGTTAATAAAAACCTTGAAAAGATTAGTATCACTGATACCTTGTGGAAATGCCAAGTGTAGTTCAAAACGTAAATTCGTCATACTTCATAAACAGGAATGGCTTGGCCAATTTTAATTTTTAATAATTTTTAGAAAGTTACCTATCTACATAAACATACAATAACTAAAACAAAAAACGTGCATTTTTCTAAAAATAATTCAGGGGATTCTGAATAATTTTGTAAAACTAACAAGGATAAATTGACACAACATCTTATTTTGGATAGTAAAAATATCGCTCTTTTCGACAGTTACTATTGATTTGCGATTACAATATGACTCATCCCGAATAATTGGATGTTTGCTAAATGTCATATAACTTAAAAATTTAGATAGACTACAGATCAGTAAACCAGCTTTCGAAAAATGCCTAACTCAACAGCTACAAAGTTACTAAACATCTAGTTTCATTTAACGTATGCATAATAAATCATTAATATTAAATATTTAGTTGCCATGACGAATTCCAACAATCGCACGAATATAATGACCTGAAATGAAATAATTGCAAACTTCAATTATGAAATACACAAACAAATATAATCATCCAAGAATATCTGTGGTTCTAGTTATTCAAAGAATATTAATAAGTTCTTGGTTCTTGGGTAGTATTTTCGTACACTTAACACAGTAATAAAGTTCCAGTAATACTGTCGTAAGATGCAATAACTAAATAAAATGGTTACTGAAATAATTATTATTTATTTAGTTTACAATCCTCAATAAAAGGTAGGTCAGTACGTGCTCACATTTTTCAAATTCATTTGTTTTGACATAGTGCGCGGTATCTCGAAAACGAACAAAGCAAAAAAATCGATATTTTGGTAAAAAACAGCCGAAAAATAGCAAAAAAATATGGCCACAATGATTTTAATCTTGCAAAAGTTCACAAAACGTAATTTGACACCTCCGACGTACCAAGGCCTAATTTAAGTTTAATAACGCAACTGAATTATTCATCATTTAAAAAAAAAACATGTGGTCCTCCTTGTGCTTGGCAATTAAAATAAAACGAAATTATCGTCATTGCGTAACGACATGCAAAGGAGGTTCCCATTATCTAGATTAGTTTGCGTAATAAAAGTAGAAATTAAGAGCATACGGACCGTGGCGGCGAGTACGCAGGTGTATTATAGATATCCCGCGGACAGGCAGGTGACGCGCCGCGTTTTAATCTTATCCGTGCACGTCGAGTCCGAACGAAAAAGTCGAAGACCGCGACAGCCGCAGCCGTTGCCCGCGTCCGACTCGACTTTCTACCGCTCGGCGTCGCCCGCGCCGCCCGCGCAACCCCGGTCGTACTCCAGCGGACCGCGACAGCTCAACAGATGATCCGACCGTTGCCGAACCGTCGTTCATTCCGCATAAATTATCTGTCACCGTGGTCAATGCGAAGCCATAAATTACCGCGGAAATTGATTTGGACATCGACAAGAGCCTCTCGGATTCTTCCGACGACCTGATTTAGGTGCCGGCCGCGTCGTTCGCGGCGTTAAAGTTCACGAATTCTTTCGTCCTGTGAATCGTCTTCGTCTCCGGTCTTCGTCCAGTCAATATTAAATTCTCCGGTCCAGTCAATATCAAATCGACGTTGAAGATACAATTATTTGATTGATATTTATAAATTGTTGTTGGTGGAAGAAATGTAGGTACACACAATGTTAAGAAAATGACATTCTTAAAATATTTTGTTTGTTTTAGAACAACACATTCTTGTAGGAAGAATATTTCTTTAATATAAAATAACCACTAAATATTTGCTTTAAGATAACAATTGTTTTGATTTAACACAGACGTTGTTTTGAAAATAATGTAATCGGGGCCGCTAGATGGAGCTTTAGTTTCGCTTCGTAAGAGAGGTCTCCTAGAGGGTATATAACAGATTACATGTCTATCAGTCTATGCAGCATCACTGATTTTGCTATTTTCAATGTACCTGACGTACAAATGTCCAACACCTCTAGCATTAATGGAAAAGGGACTAAAGGGACACCGGGTACCTTCTCCAGTTGACAAATAATATAATGATAAATATAATGATTTAAAACAAATATTTGTTTTAAAACATGTTTAAAAACATGTTTTAAAACAAATGTTTTAAACAAATGTTTTAAAACTATAACGACCCTGTCTGTACATGAGAACCTCTCCTTAAACTGATGAAAATTGAATGTTGGATTTCTAAAATGGTATTTTTGCTAGAATTTGCAGTTTTTTAATTTACATAAAATTTTGTAGTTTATCTTTATGTAAGTACGTAACTTTTTTAAAGTCAATAAAGATCAATTCTTTTCTCTATATGCAAAGACATATTTCTTTATGAAGTTAGAAACGTTTTGCACTACACTTGACCTACACTTGGTTGGCTTGTGACGGTAATTTAAAATTTTGAAGATTAGACTATTCCACAAAGTATTAGTCATACTAACCTCAAGTTTTTTCAACCTTCAAGTTTACATCATCCAGCTTCTTTTTGAGAACTTATAATAAACCTATTCTTGCGATATTTAGACGCCAGTTGTTTGATAATTACAGTATAGTGTATATCAAAAGGATATTATTAGAATAGAAACCCTCAAATATTGTTAAACTTGTACCTCAAATCCTTGAAAAGCTTATTCGCAGCGTTGACGAAACTACACTTATTCTTTCAATAACATATTCAGTCCAAATAAATCTATAAAAACGGTTACCATTTGCTCCTTATTTTCGTATAACAGCCTTTTTCTCTATTTTTTATGTAAAGCCCAAAAATTTCGATGCTGCAATTAAGACAATTTAAGAAATATGTCCATTAGTTTTTATGTCCGTAACTTGGAACGAAAGTTGAATTTTTTTAAACATATTATGCGCATTATGCTTGTTAATAAAATATAAATTAAATAGTAAACTAAAAGAGGTTGTATTCACAAAGCTGATTTATTGTAAACTAAGCAATGTTAAAATAGGACAGACAAATCGACAGGGTAGATGAGATTTCGCACTTCATTGCAAAACTGAATGTTAACAAAATATGCCTGAAGACCAAAAGTGTATTGACATATCTGAACGGCACTATATTTTTCCGCGTCACAATTAAAAAAAAAAATGTTGTAGCCTGTATTGGCCGATTATCATAAATTAACCACAGTAAACCTTTTGAATTTTTTTTGTCATGTGAAATGGCGAACCTTTGCTTATCATTATCGCATTCTACGAAAAAAAAGCATTTAGAAATGACGTTCCGTACCTTCTCAAACACACAAGCGTTGGCAAAACTAGTAATATATTTTCGTTTCTGAAAAGAAATCAATGAGCTGTACTGTATGTAATTCATTACTTTTGAGATTTTGAGACCTTAGAGTTCACTTTGAGACCTTAGACCAGTTGTTATGAAGAGAGGAAGGTTTGGAATTTCCAAAACAGTTGAAACGGCAGTTTGGAAAATGGTTTGTTTGGAAATCCTACTTTTTTAACTAGACAGCGAAGAATTGATATAAAATGAATAAAATGAATAAAATGCTCGTTCGCTTTCCACTCACCAACACAATTAAAAATTACTCTAACTTTCAAGTCTTTTTCTAGAAAAATATCTTAAGAACTAAGAGTTATTCTAGCTTTACTTCGTTGCTGTTACACAATTCTAAAGCCATCGTTGCCAAAAATGCAAAGGAACGCAAACCCTCGGATGCATATACCCATCCGAAACCGTAGAATAATTTCAAAATTCGCTCATAATCCGGCCGGGCCGAAAACGGCGGCGGCGGCGCTGGACCGCAACGTAAAACTTGCGCGCAGCGGGACGCCGCGCGCCGTTTCGGCTCGGCCCGAATTTCACGAACGATAAACTACAAGTAAATTATTACCGCAGATTATTTCAATTGTATGATTTAATTTAATTACGGACGAGTTAACCGGAGTTTCACAGCGATAATCTACATAATATGTTAATTCGCCTCGGCCATACATATATACGTACGACCCAGTCGGTATTGCCGTCCCAGTGGCGGCTCGTGCATTGGTTTGCTAAATCATTTGAATTTTGCAATGTTTATGTCAGAATTAAATTCAATGTCATTCAAAACACCTAAATGCTAAGTTTGAAGGAGTTATAAGCGATTTCAGGCGATTTCAGGTGGAGAATTTATTAGTTGTACTGTAATCGCAATTGCATCGTTAAGGCTGAAATAAGGCCTGAAATTTTCTCTCCAGGAAAGCTAACATGTGACCTATGGTTCTTTGATTTTGTTAAAATCGTTTGACTATAAGTTGCATTTCTTAGATTTTAAGATTAAGACAATTTTTAAAGCATTTGTGCTTTGTTTTCTTTTGTAGGTAGGTGTTTTGTCTGATGATGTGACTGCGTCACAAATAGCGTCCCAGCTAAATTAATATAAACTGTGTAGAAATTAACGAGTTTTTGTATTTAATTTATCCCCCTACACAATACGTAATATACAGTTATAAGTTTATCAATTTAAATTATACATGTACTAGTAGATTCTAATAGTAAAATCTAGATACTTTTGTATAAAATATTTTATACAAAACTGGTATGTACTTACTAGTGTGGATCAAAAATGCATTGCATTTTATTTTGTGATGATAGAAAGTACGATCCACCACATCGTTTCCAAATCTAAAAATAGTGGACACGTATCTTTTATTTGTTCGAAGTTTTGATTTTTAATGGTGCCTATCGATGCATCAAATTTACATAAGAAAATGCATGGGAAAAAGACATTTTTTGGTATTTTTTGTAGAGGACTTTCCAATGAAGAATTTGAGGTATTATACATACGGCTTTGATGCCCCAAACCCAAGAATAATAATTTATTGTTTAAACATTAGGAGTAATTATTTAATGAATATTGTCACTATAATATAATAAACTGCCATTTCGAACTCAGAAAATAGAATTCAGACAGATTTTCGAGAAAACCGAATTATTTAAACAAATCGAAATTAACTGACAAATGTTTATAAACGTCCCACTAGACTTATAATAACGATTTCTATGAGAAAAAAGAGAATAAAATAATTAGAAGGGTCATTTCTGAATAATCTACATTTTTTCATTTACGGGTAGTTTTCAGGGCACTGTGGGGGTGGGTTAGGGGCATCAAATCCATATGTATGATAGGTCAAATTCTTCCTTGGAAAGTCCTCTATAACTTTAGTCTTAAGTTTTCCCAAACTCCGAACAATTAATCTCAAAATACCAAAAAATTTCTTTTTTGCATGGATTTTTGTAAATTTGAGGCACCCCTTTTTGGATTTGGAAACAATTTAGGAGGATCGTTGTTTTCCAAATAAAATTAGCCAACTTGAACCACCCTAGTACTTACCTATTACAGTTGCAGCCCCTATATTTCTAGAGCACGAACCGCCACTGTGTCAACCCCACAATATATACCATTCGTACGCGCGTCTCTGTGTTGAGGCCACAAACCGCGCTCACACACACACATACACATACAAATACACACGCACATGCGGATCGTACGCCCACAAGCCAACTATATAAAATATCTATAACATTATCCGCGAATTGTTCACAAACGGTAATGTATGTACCGGGTATTCATTTCGGACTCGTTGTCGACGTCGCTCGCTTGTTTCGTGCGGTTTAAATATATCATCATCATTATTAACACGGGGTATTGTGTTTGTTTATATGCGAGTACAGTTCCACTCGTACATATTGAATATAATTTGATTTGATCCCATCTTTAAAATGGTTGCTTATAATTGTGGACAATTATTCCATCCCTATGACTATTGTGGACTAATTACAGGTACAAATACAATACAAATATACGTTATCATTTGTCAGACGCATGGATAACTAATGAGGGTTAAGTACTGTAAGAATGTTTTTAAAAAAAGGAACTAATTGAGAATTTAACAGAAGATTTTTGCACTATATTAATTAAGAATTACTTAAAACTATTGGAGAAAAGTTTGGGAGAAAGTTAAAAAAACATTCTGTCATGTCATCAATCATCACCATACCTGTATTATTTCTAATTTGTCTAATTCGTAAACCAGGTAATTACTTTTATATAATTTTTGTCTAGATTTATATGTGTAGAACAAGAAAGGCAGGAAGGTAATTAATTAGGGTAGTATGAATTAACACTGGGTGTGTCGGTCTCAGACTCTAACTAAATGATATTTTCTATATTATTGAAGAATATATTATGTACTTTGCAATGTACACTTGCAATTTTTTGCTCAATTACATGAAAAACATTTTAAAAATGATCAAGTGATCCAAGTATGCTAAGGTGATCATGTAACCCTCGTTTTTCATACATAAAGCTCTGCCACTGTTCTATCTCTTGCTGGTGAAATCTGGAATTACTAAAATTACTATAAACGTTTTTGATAACTATACAGAGATATTGTTTGAATCCAATTGAGCAGAGATCAAGGCGAAAGAATCTATCCTAGTTTCATTATCTGCGCCAACAGAAAAATTACTCTTTTGACTGTATATATAAGATGTAAACGAAGTTACTATAACCTATTTAAACTATTTAGATATAGGATAACATAATGTACAGGAAAATATTCACGAACTGCACTGTACCAACTAGGATATTTAATTGAAATGGTACCGAGAGTTATTTATATAGAGCATGGGAAAACATCACGCTCCAGTGTAATAATTTACAAAATGCGTCTTCCAGCGATTGGCAGGCTAGCGGTATCCCGATCGCGGCTCGTATCGGTAATTTAATTATTTTAATTAAACGTCAAACAATTAATTTTCGCGCAAAGTTAATTAACATGTTACACGTTGAACGTTTATTATCGCCGAGCTGGCGCGTAATACCCGCGCGATAGATGCGAGAATCAGAGAACCAGTGAGCTTCATTGCTTTATTATAGAACGCATCCTATACGCGTATATCTATACAGAGTTCCATAGAAAAGTAGACGGCACCCAATAATTACACTTAAGGCTATTTTACACTACATTATTTTGTCTTTATCTAGCTTATTTTTAGGAACTTGAAAACTGTCTTAATGCAGTAGAAATTATATGCGCAATAAATAAAATTAAACATACATTTATTGTAAACATTTGATAAAATCTTTGACCAATACCAAAAATGTTTCTCCAAAGACAAACAAGATTTGAGAAATGCAAAAAATACTTGTGCATTACAAAAAAATGCGCAATAAATTTATATAAATGTAGGTACATCAGAATAAATAATTGTGCATTTATATATTTAAATGATTTTTGAAACTTAGATTTTACGTCGTTTATCGGTGGTTGAACGTTATTATTTCGCTTCATGTGCGATTACGAGTAAAGTAGTTGGGATACAAATTATTATTATACACGTTTATGGATCAGATACATTGGGTAATTAATTCTAAAAAGTACAGCCCTCTACGTATTTTAGTTTGTTCCGGAGGATTTTTGAAACTTAGATTTTACGTTGTTTATCGGTGGTTGAATGTTACTATTTCGCTTCATGTGCGATTACGAGCAAAGTAGTTTAGATACAAATTATTATTATACACATTTATGGATCAGATGCATTGAGTAATTAATTCCAAAAAGTACAGCCCCCTATCTATTTTAGTTTGTTCAGGAGGATTTTTGAAACTTAGATTTTACGTTGTTTATCGGGGGTTGAATGTTATTATTTCGCTTCATGTGCGATTACGAGCAAAGTAGTTGGGATACAAATTATTATTATACTCATTTATGGATCAGATACATTGGGTAATTAATGCTAAAAATTACAGCCCTCTATCTATTTTAGTTTGTTCCGGAGGATTTTTGAAACTTAGATTTTACGTTGTTTATCGGTGGTTGAATGGTATTATTTCGCTTCATGTGCGATTACGAGTAAAGCAGTTGGGATACAAATTATTATTATACACGTTTATGGATCAGATACATTGGGTAATTAATTCTAAAAAGTACAGCCCCCTATCTATTTTAGTTTGTTCATGAGGATTTTTGAAACTTAGATTTTACGTTGTTTATCGGTGGTTGAATGTTATTATTTCGCTTCATGTGCGATTTCGAGCAAAGTAGTTGGGATACAAATTATTATTACACACGTTTATGGATCAGATACATTGGGTAATTAATTCTAAAAAGTACAGCCCTCTATCTATTTTAGTTTGTTCAGGAGGATTTTTGAAACTTAGATTTATGTTGTTTATCGGTGGTTGAATGTTATTATTTCCCTTCATGTGCGATTACGAGCAAAGTAGTTGGGATACAAATTATTATTATACACGTTTATGGATCAGATACATTGGGTAATTAATTCTAAAAAGTACAGCCCCCTATCTATTTTAGTTTGTTCAGGAGGATTTTTGAAACTTAGATTTTACGTTGTTTATCGGTGGTTGAACGTTATTATTTCGCTTCATGTGCGATTACGAGTAAAGTAGTTGGGATACAAATTATTATTATACACGTTTATGGATCAGATACATTGGGTAATTAATTCTAAAAAGTACAGCCCCCTATCTATTTTAGTTTGTTCAGGAGGATTTTTGAAACTTAGATTTTACGTTGTTTATCGGTGGTTGAACGCTATTATTTCGCTTCATGTGCGATTACGAGTAAAGTAGTTGGGATACAAATTATTATTATACACGTTTATGGATCAGATACATTGGGTAATTAATTCTAAAAAGTACAGCCCTCTATCTATTTTAGTTTGTTCAGGAGGATTTTTGAAACTTAGATTTTACGTTGTTTATCGGTGGTTGAACGTTATTATTTCGCTTCATGTGCGATTACGAGTAAAGTAGTTGGGATACAAATTATTATTATACACGTTTATGGATCAGATACATTGGGTAATTAATTCTAAAAATTACAGCCCTCTATCTATTTTAGTTTGTTCAGGAGGATTTTTGATACTTAGATTTTACGTTGTTTATCGGTGGTTGAATTTTATTATTTCGCTTCATGTGCGATTACGAGCAAAGTAGTTGGGATACAAATTATTATTATACACGTTTATGGATCAGATACATTGGGTAATTAATTCTAAAAAGTACAGCCCTCTATCTATTTTAGTTTGTTCAGGAGGATTTTTGAAACTTAGATTTTACGTTGTTTATCGGTGGTTGAACGTTATTATTTCGCTTCATGTGCGATTACGAGTAAAGTAGTTGGGATACAAATTATTATTATACACGTTTATGGATCAGATACATTGGGTAATTAATTCTAAAAAATACAGCCCTCTATCTATTTTAGTTAGTTCAGGAGGATTTTTGAAACTTAGATTTTACGTTGTTTATCGGTGGTTGAATGTTATTATTTCGCTTCATGTGCGATTACGAGCAAAGTAGTTGGGATACAAATTATTATTATACACGTTTATGGATCAGATACATTGGGTAATTAATTCTAAAAAGTACAGCCCTCTTTCTATTTTAGTTTGTTCCGGAGGATTTTTGAAACTTAGATTTTACGTTGTTTGTCGGTGGTTGAACGTTATTATTTCGCTTCATGTGCGATTACGAGTAAAGTAGTTGGGATACAAATTATTATTATACACGTTTATGGATCAGATACATTGGGTAATTAATTCTAAAAATTACAGCCCTCTATCTATTTTAGTTTGTTCAGGAGGATTTTTGAAACTTAGATTTTACGTTGTTTATCGGTGGTTGAACGTTATTATTTCGCTTCATGTGCGATTACGAGTAAAGTAGTAGGGATACAAATTATTATTATACACGTTTATGGATCAGATACATTGGGTAATTAATTCTAAAAATTACAGCCCTCTATCTATTTTAGTTTGTTCAGGAGGATTTTTGAAACTTAGATTTTACGTTGTTTATCGGTGGTTGAACGTTATTATTTCGCTTCATGTGCGATTACGAGTAAAGTAGTTGGGATACAAATTATTATTATACACGTTTATGGATCAGATACATTGGGTAATTAATTCTAAAAAGTACAGCCCTCTATCTATTTTAGTTTGTTCAGGAGGATTTTTGAAACTTAGATTTTACGTTGTTTATCGGTGGTTGAACGTTATTATTTCGCTTCATGTGCGATTACGAGTAAAGTAGTTGGGATACAAATTATTATTATACACGTTTATGGATCAGATACATTGGGTAATTAATTCTAAAAAATACAGCCCTCTATCTATTTTAGTTAGTTCAGGAGGATTTTTGAAACTTAGATATTACGTTGTTTATCGGTGGTTGAATGTTATTATTTCGCTTCATGTGCGATTACGAGCAAAGTAGTTGGGATACAAATTATTATTATACACGTTTATGGATCAGATACATTGGGTAATTAATTCTAAAAAGTACAGCCCTCTTTCTATTTTAGTTTGTTCCGGAGGATTTTTGAAACTTAGATTTTACGTTGTTTGTCGGTGGTTGAACGTTATTATTTCGCTTCATGTGCGATTACGAGTAAAGTAGTTGGGATACAAATTATTATTATACACGTTTATGGATCAGATACATTGGGTAATTAATTCTAAAAATTACAGCCCTCTATCTATTTTAGTTTGTTCAGGAGGATTTTTGAAACTTAGATTTTACGTTGTTTATCGGTGGTTGAACGTTATTATTTCGCTTCATGTGCGATTACGAGTAAAGTAGTAGGGATACAAATTATTATTATACACGTTTATGGATCAGATACATTGGGTAATTAATTCTAAAAATTACAGCCCTCTATCTATTTTAGTTTGTTCAGGAGGATTTTTGAAACTTAGATTTTACGTTGTTTATCGGTGGTTGAACGTTATTATTTCGCTTCATGTGCGATTACGAGTAAAGTAGTTGGGATACAAATTATTATTATACACGTTTATGGATCAGATACATTGGGTAATTAATTCTAAAAATTACAGCCCTCTATCTATTTTAGTTTGTTCAGGAGGATTTTTGAAACTTAGATTTTACGTTGTTTATCGGTGGTTGAATGTTATTATTTCGCTTCATGTGCGATTACGAGCAAAGTAGTTGGGATACAAATTATTATTATACACGTTTATGGATCAGATACATTGGGTAATTAATTCTAAAAAGTACAGCCCTCTACCTATTTTAGTTTGTTCAGGAGGATTTTTGAAACTTAGATTTTACGTTGTTTATCGGTGGTTGAAGGTTATTATTTCGCTTCATGTGCGATTACGAGTAAAGTAGTTGGGATACAAATTATTATTATACACGTTTATGGATCAGATACATTGGGTAATTAATTCTAAAAATTACAGCCCTCTATCTATTTTAGTTTGTTCAGGAGGATTTTTGAAACTTAGATTTTACGTTGTTTATCGGTGGTTGAACGTTATTATTTCGCTTCATGTGCGATTACGAGTAAAGTAGTTGGGATACAAATTATTATTATACACGTTTATGGATCAGATACATTAGGTAATTAATTCTAAAAATTACAGCCCTCTATCTATTTTAGTTTGTTCAGGAGGATTTTTGAAACTTAGATTTTACGTTGTTTATCGGTGGTTGAATGTTATTATTTCGCTTCATGTGCGATTACGAGTAAAGTAGTTGGGATACAAATTATTATTATACACGTTTATGGATCAGATACATTGGGTAATTAATTCTAAAAATTACAGCCCTCTATCTATTTTAGTTTGTTCAGGAGGATTTTTGAAACTTAGATTTTACGTTGTTTATCGGTGGTTGAATGTTATTATTTCGCTTCATGTGCGATTACGAGCAAAGTAGTTGGGATACAAATTATTATTATACACGTTTATGGATCAGATACATTGGGTAATTAATTCTAAAAAGTACAGCCCTCTACCTATTTTAGTTTGTTCAGGAGGATTTTTGAAACTTAGATTTTACGTTGTTTATCGGTGGTTGAAGGTTATTATTTCGCTTCATGTGCGATTACGAGTAAAGTAGTTGGGATACAAATTATTATTATACACGTTTATGGATCAGATACATTGGGTAATTAATTCTAAAAATTACAGCCCTCTATCTATTTTAGTTTGTTCAGGAGGATTTTTGAAACTTAGATTTTACGTTGTTTATCGGTGGTTGAACGTTATTATTTCGCTTCATGTGCGATTACGAGTAAAGTAGTTGGGATACAAATTATTATTATACACGTTTATGGATCAGATACATTGGGTAATTAATTCTAAAAATTACAGCCCTCTATCTATTTTAGTTTGTTCAGGAGGATTTTTGAAACTTAGATTTTACGTTGTTTATCGGTGGTTGAATGTTGTTATTTCGCTTCATGTGCGATTACGAGCAAAGTAGTTGGGATACAAATTATTATTATACACGTTTATGGATCAGATACATTGGGTAATTAATTCTAAAAAGTACAGCCCTCTATCTATTTTAGTTTGTTCCGGAGGATTTTTGAAACTTAGATTTTACGTTGTTTATCGGTGGTTGAACGTTATTATTTCGCTTCATGTGCGATTACGAGTAAAGTAGTTGGGATACAAATTATTATTATACACGTTTATGGATCAGATACATTGGGTAATTAATTCTAAAAATTACAGCCCTCTATCTATTTTAGTTTGTTCAGGAGGATTTTTGAAACTTAGATTTTACGTTGTTTATCGGTGGTTGAACGTTATTATTTCGCTTCATGTGCGATTACGAGTAAAGTAGTTGGGATACAAATTATTATTATACACGTTTATGGATCAGATACATTGGGTAATTAATTCTAAAAATTACAGCCCTCTATCTATTTTAGTTTGTTCAGGAGGATTTTTGAAACTTAGATTTTACGTTGTTTATCGGTGGTTGAATGTTATTATTTCGCTTCATGTGCGATTACGAGCAAAGTAGTTGGGATACAAATTATTATTATACACGTTTATGGATCAGATACATTGGGTAATTAATTCTAAAAAGTACAGCCCTCTACCTATTTTAGTTTGTTCAGGAGGATTTTTGAAACTTAGATTTTACGTTGTTTATCGGTGGTTGAAGGTTATTATTTCGCTTCATGTGCGATTACGAGTAAAGTAGTTGGGATACAAATTATTATTATACACGTTTATGGATCAGATACATTGGGTAATTAATTCTAAAAATTACAGCCCTCTATCTATTTTAGTTTGTTCAGGAGGATTTTTGAAACTTAGATTTTACGTTGTTTATCAGTGGTTGAACGTTATTATTTCGCTTCATGTGCGATTACGAGTAAAGTAGTTGGGATACAAATTATTATTATACACGTTTATGGATCAGATACATTGGGTAATTAATTCTAAAAATTACAGCCCTCTATCTATTTTAGTTTGTTCAGGAGGATTTTTGAAACTTAGATTTTACGTTGTTTATCGGTGGTTGAACGTTATTATTTCGCTTCATGTGCGATTACGAGTAAAGTAGTTGGGATACAAATTATTATTATACACGTTTATGGATCAGATACATTGGGTAATTAATTCTAAAAATTACAGCCCTCTATCTATTTTAGTTTGTTCAGGAGGATTTTTGAAACTTAGATTTTACGTTGTTTATCGGTGGTTGAACGTTATTATTTCGCTTCATGTGCGATTACGAGTAAAGTAGTTGGGATACAAATTATTATTATACACGTTTATGGATCAGATACATTGGGTAATTAATTCTAAAAATTACAGCCCTCTATCATTTTAGTTTGTTCAGGAGGATTTTTTAAACTTAGATTTTACGTTGTTTATCGGTGGTTGAACGTTATTATTTCGCTTCATGTGCGATTACGAGTAAAGTAGTTGGGATACAAATTATTATTATACACGTTTATGGATCAGATACATTGGCTAATTAATTCTAAAAAGTACAGCCCTCTATCTATTTTAGTTTGTTCAGGAGGATTTTTGAAACTTAGATTTTACGTTGTTTATCGGTGGTTGAACGTTATTATTTCGCTTCATGTGCGATTACGAGTAAAGTAGTTGGGATACAAATTATTATTATACACGTTTATGGATCAGATACATTGGGTAATTAATTCTAAAAATTACAGCCCTCTATCTATTTTAGTTTGTTCAGGAGGATTTTTGAAACTTAGATTTTACGTTGTTTATCGGTGGTTGAATGTTATTATTTCGCTTCATGTGCGATTACGAGTAAAGTAGTTGGGATACAAATTATTATTATACACGTTTATGGATCAGATACATTGGGTAATTAATTCTAAAAATTACAGCCCTCTATCTATTTTAGTTTGTTCAGGAGGATTTTTGAAACTTAGATTTTACGTTGTTTATCGGTGGTTGAATGTTATTATTTCGCTTCATGTGCGATTACGAGCAAAGTAGTTGGGATACAAATTATTATTATACACGTTTATGGATCAGATACATTGGGTAATTAATTCTAAAAAGTACAGCCCTCTACCTATTTTAGTTTGTTCAGGAGGATTTTTGAAACTTAGATTTTACGTTGTTTATCGGTGGTTGAAGGTTATTATTTCGCTTCATGTGCGATTACGAGTAAAGTAGTTGGGATACAAATTATTATTATACACGTTTATGGATCAGATACATTGGGTAATTAATTCTAAAAATTACAGCCCTCTATCTATTTTAGTTTGTTCAGGAGGATTTTTGAAACTTAGATTTTACGTTGTTTATCGGTGGTTGAACGTTATTATTTCGCTTCATGTGCGATTACGAGTAAAGTAGTTGGGATACAAATTATTATTATACACGTTTATGGATCAGATACATTGGGTAATTAATTCTAAAAATTACAGCCCTCTATCTATTTTAGTTTGTTCAGGAGGATTTTTGAAACTTAGATTTTACGTTGTTTATCGGTGGTTGAATGTTATTATTTCGCTTCATGTGCGATTACGAGCAAAGTAGTTGGGATACAAATTATTATTATACACGTTTATGGATCAGATACATTGGGTAATTAATTCTAAAAAGTACAGCCCTCTATCTATTTTAGTTTGTTCCGGAGGATTTTTGAAACTTAGATTTTACGTTGTTTATCGGTGGTTAAACGTTATTATTTCGCTTCATGTGCGATTACGAGTAAAGTAGTTGGGATACAAATTATTATTATACACGTTTATGGATCAGATACATTGGGTAATTAATTCTAAAAATTACAGCCCTCTATCTATTTTAGTTTGTTCAGGAGGATTTTTGAAACTTAGATGTTACGTTGTTTATCGGTGGTTGAACGTTATTATTTCGCTTCATGTGCGATTACGAGTAAAGTAGTTGGGATACAAATTATTATTATACACGTTTATGGATCAGATACATTGGGTAATTAATTCTAAAAATTACAGCCCTCTATCTATTTTAGTTTGTTCAGGAGGATTTTTGAAACTTAGATTTTACGTTGTTTATCGGTGGTTGAACGTTATTATTTCGCTTCATGTGCGATTACGAGTAAAGTAGGTGGGATACAAATTATTATTATACACGTTTATGGATCAGATACATTGGGTAATTAATTCTAAAAATTACAGCCCTCTATCTATTTTAGTTTGTTCAGGAGGATTTTTGAAACTTAGATTTTACGTTGTTTATCGGTGGTTGATTGTTATTATTTCGCTTCATGTGCGATTACGAGCAAAGTAGTTGGGATACAAATTATTATTATACACGTTTATGGATCAGATACATTGGGTAATTAATTCTAAAAAGTACAGCCCTCTACCTATTTTAGTTTGTTCAGGAGGATTTTTGAAACTTAGATTTTACGTTGTTTATCGGTGGTTGAAGGTTATTATTTCGCTTCATGTGCGATTACGAGTAAAGTAGTTGGGATACAAATTATTATTATACACGTTTATGGATCAGATACATTGTGTAATTAATTCTAAAAATTACAGCCCTCTATCTATTTTAGTTTGTTCAGGAGGATTTTTGAAACTTAGATTTTACGTTGTTTATCGGTGGTTGAATGTTATTATTTCGCTTCATGTGCGATTACGAGCAAAGTAGTTGGATACAAATTATTATTATACACGTTTATGGATCAGATACATTGGGTAATTAATTCTAAAAATTACAGCCCTCTATCTATTTTAGTTTGTTCAGGAGGATTTTTGAAACTTAGATTTTACGTTGTTTATCGGTGGTTGAATGTTATTATTTCGCTTCATGTGTGATTACGGGCAAAGTAGTTGGGATACAAATTATTATTATACACGTTTATGGATCAGATACATTGGGTAATTAATTCTAAAAATTACAGCCCTCTATCTATTTTAGTTTGTTCAGGAGGATTTTTGAAACTTAGATTTTACGTTGTTTATCGGTGGTTGAATGTTATTATTTCGCTTCATGTGCGATTACGGGCAAAGTAGTTGGGATACAAATTATTATTATACACGTTTATGGATCAGATACATTGGGTAATTAATTTTAAAAAGTACAGCCCTCTATCTATTTTAGTTTGTTCAGGAGGATTTTTGAAACTTAGATTTTACGTGGTTTATCGGTGGTTTAATGTTATTATTTCGCTTCATGTGTGATTACGGGCAAAGTAGTTGGGATACAAATTATTATTATACACGTTTATGGATCAGATACATTGGGTAATTAATTCTAAAAAGTACAGCCCTCTATCTATTTTAGTTTGTTCAGGAGGATTTTTGAAACTTAGATTTTACGTTGTTTATCGGTGGTTGAATGTTATTATTTCGCTTCATGTGTGATTACGGGCAAAGTAGTTGGGATACAAATTATTATTATACACATTTATGGATCAGATACATTGGGTAATTAATTCTAAAAATTACAGCCCTCTATCTATTTTAGTTTGTTCAGGAGGATTTTTGAAACTTAGATTTTACGTTGTTTATCGGTGGTTGAATGTTATTATTTCGCTTCATGTGCGATTACGGGCAAAGTAGTTGGGATACAAATTATTATTATACACCTTTATAGATCAGATACATTGGGTAATTAATTCTAAAAAGTACAGCCCTCTATCTATTTTAGTTTGTTCAGGAGGATTTTTGAAACTTAGATTTTACGTTGTTTATCGGTGGTTTAATGTTATTATTTCGCTTCATGTGGGATTACGGGCAAAGTAGTTGGGATACAAATTATTATTATACACGTTTATGGATCAGATACAGTGGGTAATTAATTCTAAAAAGTACAGCCCTCTATCTATTTTAGTTTGTTCAGGAGGATTTTTGAAACTTAGATTTTACGTTGTTTATCGGTGGTTGAATGTTATTGTTTCGCTTCATGTGTGATTACGGGCCAAGTAGTTGGGATACAAATTATTATTATACACGTTTATGGATCAGATACATTGGGTAATTAATTCTAAAAATTACAGCCCTCTATCTATTTTAGTTTGTTCAGGAGGATTTTTGAAACTTAGATTTTACGTTGTTTATCGGTGGTTGAATGTTATTATTTCGCTTCATGTGTGATTACGGGCAAAGTAGTTGGGATACAAATTATTATTATACACGTTTATGGATCAGATACATTGGGTAATTAATTCTAAAAATTACAGCTCTCTATCTATTTTAGTTTGTTCAGGAGGATTTTTGAAACTTAGATTTTACGTTGTTTATCGGTTGTTGAATGTTATTATTTCGCTTCATGTGCGATTACGGGCAAAGTAGTTGGGATACAAATTATTATTATACACGTTTATGGATCAGATACATTGGGTAATTAATTCTAAAAAGTACAGCCCTCTATCTATTTTAGTTTGTTCAGGAGGATTTTTGAAACTTAGATTTTACGTTGTTTATCGGTGGCTTAAGGTTATTATTTCGCTTCATGTGTGATTACGGGCAAAGTAGTTGGGATACAAATTATTATTATACACGTTTATGGATCAGATACATTGGGTAATTAATTCTAAAAAGTACAGCCCTCTATCTATTTTAGTTTGTTCAGGAGGATTTTTGAAACTTAGATTTTACGTTGTTTATCGGTGGTTGAATGTTATTATTTCGCTTCATGTGTGATTACGGGCAAAGTAGTTGGGATACAAATTATTATTATACACATTTATGGATCAGATACATTGGGTAATTAATTCTAAAAATTACAGCCCTCTATCTATTTTAGTTTGTTCAGGAGGATTTTTGAAACTTAGATTTTACGTTGTTTATCGGTGGTTGAATGTTATTATTTCGCTTCATGTGCGATTACGGGCAAAGTAGTTGGGATACAAATTATTATTATACACGTTTATGGATCAGGTACATTGGGTAATTAATTCTAAAAAGTACAGCCCTCTATCTATTTTAGTTTGTTCAGGAGGATTTTTGAAACTTAGATTTTACGTTGTTTATCGGTGGTTTAATGTTATTATTTCGCTTCATGTAGGATTACGGGCAAAGTAGTTGGGATACAAATTATTATTATACACGTTTATGGATCAGATACATTGGGTAATTAATTCTAAAAATTACAGCCCTCTATCTATTTTAGTTTGTTCAGGAGGATTTTTGAAACTTAGATTTTACGTTGTTTATCGGTGGTTGAATGTTATTATTTCGCTTCATGTGCGATTACGGGCAAAGTAGTTGGGATACAAATTATTATTATACACGTTTATGGATCAGATACATTGGGTAATTAATTCTAAAAAGTACAGCCCTCTATCTATTTTAGTTTGTTCAGGAGGATTTTTGAAACTTAGATTTTACGTTGTTTATCGGTGGTTGAATGTTATTATTTCGCTTCATGTGCGATTACGAGCAAAGTAGTTGGGATACAAATTATTATTTTACACGTTTATGGATCAGATACATTGGGTAATTAATTCTAAAAAGTACAGCCCTCTATCTATTTTAGTTTGTTCAGGAGCATTTTTGAAACTTAGATTTTACGTTGTTTATCGGTGGTTGAATGTTATTATTTCGCTTCATGTGTGATTACGGGCCAAGTAGTTGGGATACAAATTATTATTATACACGTTTATGGATCAGATACATTGAGTAATTAATTCTAAAAATTACAGCCCTCTATCTATTTTAGTTTGTTCAGGAGGATTTTTGAAACTTAGATTTTACGTTGTTTATCGGTGGTTTAATGTTATTATTTCGCTTCATGTGTGATTACGGGCAAAGTAGTTGGGATACAAATTATTATTATACACGTTTATGGATCAGATACATTGGGTAATTAATTCTAAAAATTATAGCCCTCTATCTATTTTAGTTTGTTCAGGAGGATTTATGAAACTTAGATTTTACGTTGTTTATCGGTGGTTGAATGTTATTATTTCGCTTCATGTGCGATTACGGGCAAAGTAGTTGGGATACAAATTATTATTATACACGTTTATGGATCAGATACATTGGGTAATTAATTCTAAAAAGTACAGCCCTCTATCTATTTTAGTTTGTTCAGGAGGATTTTTGAAACTTAGATTTTACGTTGTTTATCGGTGGTTGAATGTTATTATTTCGCTTCATGTGCGATTACGGGCAAAGTAGTTGGGATGCAAATTATTATTATACACGTTTATGGATCAGATACATTGGGTAATTAATTCTAAAAATTACAGCCCTCTATCTATTTTAGTTTGTTCAGGAGGATTTTTGAAACTTAGATTTTACGTTGTTTATCGGTTGTTGAATGTTATTATTTCGCTTCATGTGCGATTACGGGCAAAGTAGTTGGGATACAAATTATTATTATACACGTTTATGGATCAGATACATTGGGTAATTAATTCTAAAAAGTACAGCCCTCTATCTATTTTAGTTTGTTCAGGAGGATTTTTGAAACTTAGATTTTACGTTGTTTATCGGTGGTTTAATGTTATTATTTCGCTTCATGTGTGATTACGGGCAAAGTAGTTGGGATACAAATTATTATTATACACGTTTATGGATCAGATACATTGGGTAATTAATTCTAAAATTACAGCCCTCTATCTATTTTAGTTTGTTCAGGAGGATTTTTGAAACTTAGATTTTACGTTGTTTATCGGTGGTTGAATGTTATTATTTCGCTTCATGTGCGATTACGGGCAAAGTAGTTGGGATACAAATTATTATTATACACGTTTATGGATCAGATACATTGGGTAATTAATTCTAAAAAGTACAGCCCTCTATCTATTTTAGTTTGTTCAGGAGGATTTTTGAAACTTAGATTTTACGTTGTTTATCGGTGGTTTAATGTTATTATTTCGCTTCATGTGTGATTACTGGCAAAGTAGTTGGGATACAAATTATTATTATACACGTTTATGGATCAGATACATTGGGTAATTAATTCTAAAAAGTACAGCCCTCTATCTATTTTAGTTTGTTCAGGAGGATTTTTGAAACTTAGATTTTACGTTGTTTATCGGTGGTTGAATGTTATTATTTTGCTTCATGTGTGATTACGGGCAAAGTAGTTGGGATACAAATTATTATTATACACATTTATGGATCAGATACATTGGGTAATTAATTCTAAAAATTACAGCCCTCTATCTATTTTAGTTTGTTCAGGAGGATTTTTGAAACTTAGATTTTACGTTGTTTATCGGTGGTTGAATGTTATTATTTCGCTTCATGTGCGATTACGGGCAAAGTAGTTGGGATACAAATTATTATTATACACGTTTATGGATCAGGTACATTGGGTAATTAATTCTAAAAAGTACAGCCCTCTATCTATTTTAGTTTGTTCAGGAGGATTTTTGAAACTTAGATTTTACGTTGTTTATCGGTGGTTTAATGTTATTATTTCGCTTCATGTAGGATTACGGGCAAAGTAGTTGGGATACAAATTATTATTATACACGTTTATGGATCAGATACATTGGGTAATTAATTCTAAAAATTACAGCCCTCTATCTATTTTAGTTTGTTCAGGAGGATTTTTGAAACTTAGATTTTACGTTGTTTATCGGTGGTTGAATGTTATTATTTCGCTTCATGTGCGATTACGGGCAAAGTAGTTGGGATACAAATTATTATTATACACGTTTATGGATCAGATACATTGGGTAATTAATTCTAAAAAGTACAGCCCTCTATCTATTTTAGTTTGTTCAGGAGGATTTTTGAAACTTAGATTTTACGTTGTTTATCGGTGGTTGAATGTTATTATTTCGCTTCATGTGCGATTACGAGCAAAGTAGTTGGGATACAAATTATTATTATACACGTTTATGGATCAGATACATTGGGTAATTAATTCTAAAAAGTACAGCCCTCTATCTATTTTAGTTTGTTCAGGAGGATTTTTGAAACTTAGATTTTACGTTGTTTATCGGTGGTTGAATGTTATTATTTCGCTTCATGTGTGATTACGGGCCAAGTAGTTGGGATACAATTTATTATTATACACGTTTATGGATCAGATACATTGAGTAATTAATTCTAAAAATTACAGCCCTCTATCTATTTTAGTTTGTTCAGGAGGATTTTTGAAACTTAGATTTTAAGTTGTTTATCGGTGGTTGAATGTTATTATTTCGCTTCATGTGTGATTACGGGCAAAGTAGTTGGGATACAAATTATTATTATACACGTTTATGGATCAGATACATTGGGTAATTAATTCTAAAAATTACAGCCCTCTATCTAATTTAGTTTGTTCAGGAGGATTTTTGAAACTTAGATTTTACGTTGTTTATCGGTGGTTGAATGTTATTATTTCGCTTCATGTGTGATTACGGGCAAAGTAGTTGGGATACAAATTATTATTATACACGTTTATGGATCAGATACATTGAGTAATTAATTCTAAAAATTACAGCCCTCTATCTATTTTAGTTTGTTCAGGAGGATTTTTGAAACTTAGATTTTACGTTGTTTATCGGTGGTTGAATGTTATTATTTCGCTTCATGTGTGATTACGGGCAAAGTAGTTGGGATACAAATTATTATTATACACGTTTATGGATCAGATACATTGGGTAATTAATTCTAAAAATTACAGCCCTCTATCTAATTTAGTTTGTTCAGGAGGATTTTTGAAACTTAGATTTTACGTTGTTTATCGGTGGTTGAATGTTATTATTTCGCTTCATGTGCGATTACGGGCAAAGTAGTTGGGATACAAATTATTATTATACACGTTTATGGATCAGATACATTGGGTAATTAATTCTAAAAAGTACAGCCCTCTATCTATTTTAGTTTGTTCAGGACGATCTTTGAAACTTAGATTTTACGTTGTTTATCGGTGGTTTAATGTTATTATTTCGCTTCATGTGTGATTACGGGCAAAGTAGTTGGGATACAAATTATTATTATACACGTTTATGGATCAGATACATTTGGTAATTAATTCTAAAAAGTACAGCCCTCTATGTATTTTAGTTTGTTCAGGAGGATTTTTGAAACTTAGATTTTACGTTGTTTATCGGTGGTTGAATGTTATTATTTCGCTTCATGTGCGATTACGAGCAAAGTAGTTGGGATACAAATTATTATTATACACGTTTATGGATCAGATACATTGGGTAATTAATTCTAAAAAGTACAGCCCTCTATCTATTTTAGTTTGTTCAGGAGGATTTTTGAAACTTAGATTTTACGTTGTTTATCGGTGGTTGAATGTTATTATTTCGCTTCATGTGTGATTACGGGCCAAGTAGTTGGGATACAAATTATTATTATACACGTTTATGGATCAGATACATTGGGTAATTAATTCTAAAAAGTACAGCCCTCTATCTATTTTAGTTTGTTCAGGTGGATGTTTGAAACTTAGATTTTACGTTGTTTATCGGTGGTTGAATGTTATTATTTCGCTTCATGTGTGATTACGGGCAAAGTAGTTGGGATACAAATTATTATTATACACGTTTATGGATCAGAAACATTGGGTAATTAATTCTAAAAATTAGAGCCCTCTATCTATTTTAGTTTGTTCAGGAGGATTTTTGAAACTTAGATTTTACGTTGTTTATCGGTGGTTGAATGTTATTATTTCGCTTCATGTGCGATTACGGGCAAAGTAGTTGGGATACAAATTATTATTATACACGTTTATGGATCAGATACATTGGGTAATTAATTCTAAAAAGTACAGCCCTCTATCTATTTTAGTTTGTTCAGGAGGATTTTTGAAACTTAGATTTTACGTTTTTTATCGGTGGTTGAATGTTATTATTTCGCTTCATGTGCGATTACGGGCAAAGTAGTTGGGATACAAATTATTATTATACACGTTTATGGATCAGATACATTGGGTAATTAATTCTAAAAATTACAGCCCTCTATCTATTTTAGTTTGTTCAGGAGGATTTTTGAAACTTAGATTTTACGTTGTTTATCGGTGGTTGAATGTTATTATTTCGCTTCATGTGTGATTACGGGCAAAGTAGTTGGGATACAAATTATTATTATACACGTTTATGGATCAGATACATTGGGTAATTAATTCTAAAAATTACAGCCCTCTATCTATTTTAGTTTGTTCAGGAGGATTTTTGAAACTTAGATTTTACGTTGTTTATCGGTGGTTGAATGTTATTATTTCGCTTCATGTGTGATTACGGGCAAAGTAGTTGGGATACAAATTATTATTATACACGTTTATGGATCAGATACATTGGGTAATTAATTCTAAAAATTACAGCCCTCTATCTATTTTAGTTTGTTCAGGAGGATTTTTGAAACTTAGATTTTACGTTGTTTATCGGTGGTTGAATGTTATTATTTCGCTTCATGTGCGATTACGGGCAAAGTAGTTGGGATACAAATTATTATTATACACGTTTATGGATCAGATACATTGGGTAATTAATTCTAAAAAGTACAGCCCTCTATCTATTTTAGTTTGTTCAGGAGGATTTTTGAAACTTAGATTTTACGTGGTTTATCGGTGGTTTAATGTTATTATTTCGCTTCATGTGTGATTACGGGCAAAGTAGTTGGGATACAAATTATTATTATACACGTTTATGGATCAGATACATTGGGTAATTAATTCTAAAAAGTACAGCCCTCTATCTATTTTAGTTTGTTCAGGAGGATTTTTGAAACTTAGATTTTACGTTGTTTATCGGTGGTTGAATGTTATTATTTCGCTTCATGTGTGATTACGGGCAAAGTAGTTGGGATACAAATTATTATTATACACATTTATGGATCAGATACATTGGGTAATTAATTCTAAAAATTACAGCCCTCTATCTATTTTAGTTTGTTCAGGAGGATTTTTGAAACTTAGATTTTACGTTGTTTATCGGTGGTTGAATGTTATTATTTCGCTTCATGTGCGATTACGGGCAAAGTAGTTGGGATACAAATTATTATTATACACGTTTATAGATCAGATACATTGGGTAATTAATTCTAAAAAGTACAGCCCTCTATCTATTTTAGTTTGTTCAGGAGGATTTTTGAAACTTAGATTTTACGTTGTTTATCGGTGGTTTAATGTTATTATTTCGCTTCATGTGGGATTACGGGCAAAGTAGTTGGGATACAAATTATTATTATACACGTTTATGGATCAGATACAGTGGGTAATTAATTCTAAAAAGTACAGCCCTCTATCTATTTTAGTTTGTTCAGGAGGATTTTTGAAACTTAGATTTTACGTTGTTTATCGGTGGTTGAATGTTATTGTTTCGCTTCATGTGTGATTACGGGCCAAGTAGTTGGGATACAAATTATTATTATACACGTTTATGGATCAGATACATTGGGTAATTAATTCTAAAAATTACAGCCCTCTATCTATTTTAGTTTGTTCAGGAGGATTTTTGAAACTTAGATTTTACGTTGTTTATCGGTGGTTGAATGTTATTATTTCGCTTCATGTGTGATTACGGGCAAAGTAGTTGGGATACAAATTATTATTATACACGTTTATGGATCAGATACATTGGGTAATTAATTCTAAAAATTACAGCCCTCTATCTAATTTAGTTTGTTCAGGAGGATTTTTGAAACTTAGATTTTACGTTGTTTATCGGTGGTTGAATGTTATTATTTCGCTTCATGTGCGATTACGGGCAAAGTAGTTGGGATACAAATTATTACTATACACGTTTATGGATCAGATACATTGGGTAATTAATTCTAAAAAGTACAGCCCTCTATCTATTTTAGTTTGTTCAGGAGGATTTTTGAAACTTAGATTTTACGTTGTTTATCGGTGGTTTAATGTTATTATTTCGCTTCATGTAGGATTACGGGCAAAGTAGTTGGGATACAAATTATTATTATACACGTTTATGGATCAGATACATTGGGTAATTAATTCTAAAAATTACAGCCCTCTATCTATTTTAGTTTGTTCAGGAGGATTTTTGAAACTTAGATTTTACGTTGTTTATCGGTGGTTGAATGTTATTATTTCGCTTCATGTGCGATTACGGGCAAAGTAGTTGGGATACAAATTATTATTATACACGTTTATGGATCAGATACATTGGGTAATTAATTCTAAAAAGTACAGCCCTCTATCTATTTTAGTTTGTTCAGGAGGATTTTTGAAACTTAGATTTTACGTTGTTTATCGGTGGTTGAATGTTATTATTTCGCTTCATGTGCGATTACGAGCAAAGTAGTTGGGATACAAATTATTATTATACACGTTTATGGATCAGATACATTGGGTAATTAATTCTAAAAAGTACAGCCCTCTATCTATTTTAGTTTGTTCAGGAGGATTTTTGAAACTTAGATTTTACGTTGTTTATCGGTGGTTGAATGTTATTATTTCGCTTCATGTGTGATTACAGGCCAAGTAGTTGGGATACAAATTATTATTATTCACGTTTATGGATCAGATACATTGAGTAATTAATTCTAAAAATTACAGGCCTCTATCTATTTTAGTTTGTTCAGGAGGATTTTTGAAACTTAGATTTTACGTTGTTTATCGGTGGTTGAATGTTATTATTTCGCTTCATGTGTGATTACGGGCAAAGTAGTTGGGATACAAATTATTATTATACACGTTTATGGATCAGATACATTGGCTAATTAATTCTAAAAAGTACAGCCCTCTATCTATTTTAGTTTGTTCAGGAGGATTTTTGAAACTTAGATTTTACGTTGTTTATCGGTGGTTGAATGTTATTATTTCGCTTCATGTGTGATTACGGGCAAAGTAGTTGGGATACAAATTATTATTATACACGTTTATGGATCAGATACATTGGCTAATTAATTCTAAAAAGTACAGCCCTCTATCTATTTTAGTTTGTTCAGGAGGATTTTTGAAACTTAGATTTTACGTTGTTTATCGGTGGTTGAATGTTATTATTTCGCTTCATGTGCGATTACGGGCAAAGTAGTTGGGATACAAATTATTATTATACACGTTTATGGATCAGATACATTGGGTAATTAATTCTAAAAAGTACAGCCCTCTATCTATTTTAGTTTGTTATGGAGGATTTTTGAAACTTAGATTTTACGTTGTTTATCGGTGGTTTAATGTTATTATTTCGCTTCATGTGTGATTACGGGCAAAGTAGTTGGGATACAAATTATTATTATACACGTTTATGGATCAGATACATTGGCTAATTAATTCTAAAAATTACAGGCCTCTATCTATTTTAGTTTGTTCAGGAGGATTTTTGAAACTTAGATTTTACGTTGTTTATCGGTGGTTGAATGTTATTATTTCGCTTCATGTGTGATTACGGGCAAAGTAGTTGGGATACAAATTATTATTATACACGTTTATGGATCAGATACATTGGCTAATTAATTCTAAAAAGTACAGCCCTCTATCTATTTTAGTTTGTTCAGGAGGATTTTTGAAACTTAGATTTTACGTTGTTTATCGGTGGTTGAATGTTATTATTTCGCTTCATGTGCGATTACGAGCAAAGTAGTTGAGATACAAATTATTATTATACACGTTTATGGATCAGATACATTGGGTAATTAATTCTAAAAAGTACAGCCCTCTATCTATTTTAGTTTGTTCAGGAGGATTTTTGAAACTTAGATTTTACGTTGTTTATCGGTGGTTTAATGTTATTATTTCGCTTCATGTGCGATTACGAGCAAAGTAGTTGAGATACAAATTATTATTATACACGTTTATGGATCAGATACATTGGGTAATTAATTCTAAAAAGTACAGCCCTCTATCTATTTTAGTTTGTTCAGGAGGATTTTTGAAACTTAGATTTTACGTTGTTTATCGGTGGTTGAATGTTATTATTTCGCTTCATGTGCGATTACGAGCAAAGTAGTTGAGATACAAATTATTATTATACACGTTTATGGATCAGATACATTGGCTAATTAATTCTAAAAAGTACAGCCCTCTATCTATTTTAGTTTGTTCAGGAGGATTTTTGAAACTTAGATTTTACGTTGTTTATCGGTGGTTTAATGTTATTATTTCGCTTCATGTGTGATTACGGGCAAAGTAGTTGGGATACAAATTATTATTATACACGTTTATGGATCAGATACATTGGGTAATTAATTCTAAAAAGTACAGCCCTCTATCTATTTTAGTTTGTTATGGAGGATTTTTGAAACTTAGATTTTACGTTGTTTATCGGTGGTTTAATGTTATTATTTCGCTTCATGTGTGATTACGGGCAAAGTAGTTGGGATACAAATTATTATTATACACGTTTATGGATCAGATACATTGGCTAATTAATTCTAAAAATTACAGGCCTCTATCTATTTTAGTTTGTTCAGGAGGATTTTTGAAACTTAGATTTTACGTTGTTTATCGGTGGTTGAATGTTATTATTTCGCTTCATGTGTGATTACGGGCAAAGTAGTTGGGATACAAATTATTATTATACACGTTTATGGATCAGATACATTGGCTAATTAATTCTAAAAAGTACAGCCCTCTATCTATTTTAGTTTGTTCAGGAGGATTTTTGAAACTTAGATTTTACGTTGTTTATCGGTGGTTGAATGTTATTATTTCGCTTCATGTGCGATTACGAGCAAAGTAGTTGGGATACAAATTATTATTATACACGCTTATGGATCAGATACATTGGGTAATTAATTCTAAAAAGTACACCCCTCTTTCTATTTTAGTTTGTTCAGGAGGATTTTTGAAACTTTGATTTTACGTTGTTTATCAGTGGTTGAATGTTATTATTTCGCTTCATGTGCGTTTACGGGCAAAGTAGTTGGGATACAAATTATTATTATACACGTTTATGGATCAGATACATTGGGTAATTAATTCTTAAAAGTACAGCCCTCTATCTATGTTAGTTTGTTCAGAAGGATTTTTGAAACTTAGATTTTACGTTGTTTATCGGTGGTTGAATGCTAAATAATTTTTTTTTATTATGTTACCCTCGTTCCCTCTTTTTTAAATGATGTAATTTTTAAGAACAAATGCTCAGATTATCTGTGGGCTAGGCCTGTACGATATCATTCTATTCCAACTACTGTTTTCGTAACGGTAAATACAACAAAAATCTTGACATTCCTCAAAACAGAGGAATTTTACAATTTCATTACCAGCTCATCGAAATGTCTTTCATATAATAAATTCTGATGATTTTTTAACTTTAGTAACTCATCTATTATTTAATTTATTTGTTATATTATGTCATAGCATTAATTTCATGATGTTCCGCATTCACACTTACACATTAACCCTGTTTAAACATTTTGGCGGAGGTGCCGGAATTCTTAACAACCAGATGATAAAACTACCACTACCAGTAAAATTATTCTCTTGTTTACATAGTCCATATCGTCATACAAACTTTAAAAAACATATTCACAAAAAAAGCAATATTTTTATATGAATTATTCGTAAATCAAAAAGCGGACCTCGATCAACGGATACCTACGCCTCCAAACAAATTGTCAAAATGACGGTATAAAGCCGCCTGCGGGCCAGCTGATGATTACAAGCGAGAAATGTACCGAAACAGCTCATGCATAATAAAAAACCGATCAGATTGAATGGAAATTTGATGCTAATCGAGCAAATTCGCGATTGACCGTCGATCGGGCGGGCAAAAAGTGGCCCGCTGGCGGCGCTAGCGTCGCATATTCAGATATACGATATGTGCTTCTGTCAGTTGTCACCGCGTTGAGGTCAGTGAAAATAGTATGATGTATTGCGGGTCCTAATGACCGTACGTACAGTACAGTGACGTACAGTCAGCCGATTTCCCTTTTGCCAGTGCATAATTATCCAGTGACAGTTATGTGCTGAACTGACAATTTCATTTTTAACTAATGCTCCGAAGCGGGAATATTCGTTTTGCAACTGGACGGGAGCTGAACGCTGCTACGACGTTCGGTAATCTGACACGTGTTGTAGGTGATATTTGAATAATCACTGTGCGAATCATTAATTATTAAGCAACTAATTTATAATTATCAATGAATATATACACTGGGCCAAAAAAATACTTATTTTAATACAAATTTTCAACTACTCAAATTTCTACAAAAAAAAATTGAAGAGTTTCTTTGAAAAACTATTTGCTTATATTGTGAAGATTGAGAACATGCCATATTCGCAATAATTGAACGTTTCAATCCCATGATATGTTGCTTTATGTATGGCTATGCAACATTTCTGATAGTGACATTTGTAGGTGATGACATTTGTGTTCGTATGGTTAAAAGAAACAGTAGAGATTTTATAGCGTTGTATGCAGGGTGATTTTTTAGTATACCTAAATAAATATTTATATAATTATTAAAATATTCTCTTAAAATAAATGAAAAAATAATAATTTCTTTATTGATCAGTCACAAATTTATCATGATCCGACTACGTAGTACTAAGGATTATACAGTCTGGAAAGCGTGAACCCTATAAACGACTATAAGGGCCCCTAGCGACCGTTGTATTAGGTTGATTCCTGGTCCCAGGTCGCCATTATCTTCTACCGTCAATTTGTAATGAAATTTGCGCCACAAAAGCACCAATATTCCGAAGCACAAAGCTCGAGTTTTCGGCCGTGCTCGCTCCTATCACGAGATCGCATTGGGCGAGTGAATGGCCAATATCGATTTACCTTATCTTTATCGTTTGTACTTACACGAACGACTTGACGGTTGCGGGAGTTTCAAAACCGCTCATCCACTCGTCTTCGTCTGTACATGTGAGAAATCAACACACACACGCGTGTGTGTACGCATACGTATAAATTTCAACGACCGCTTTCGAAAATATTAAGGCTCCCAACTCAATTCAAATAACGAACTGTAGCAGAACTGTAGCTACTATAAACATGTCTGTTTTTATTTCGTATTTAATACATTTGACGTATGGTATAAGCTACAGAAATTAATGTATTGCTTTCTGTTTGTAGAAATCTTCAAACTGTGTTTGAGTTTTCTAGTCGACGGTATAGTACTTTGACAATCGCACTGCAATACTCCAGAGTGCAAGTCTAGAGAAACTCAGAAGAGAATAACTTGTGCTCTTATAGTTAACCAGCCTTAAAAGGTAATTAGTTGGAGCTTTTACTTTGTACTGTAAGGGAAAGATCGTTCAGATTAAATACATGGGTGGTGAATCGGCTTTTAAATGTTGAATTTGGGATTGTTTGGTAACGTATGAGAACACTGATATTACCAATTAAATAAACTGATTACTGGCGGTGAATAATAAATAAAACTCGAGATCCAATCACACCTTTTAACAGAGGCCAGCGGCTTTTTACTTCTGTTTTTTTTTACGTAAAACTCAACAGATGTTAAGGGTATTTTTAATGGAGAAATATAGAATGTATTTTTTGAGTTATTTGAAAGAGTGAGATTAAAAATTTTGCTAATTAACCATGTTTATAAAATATTTGCATGTACATTTCCACACTTAATTTGTGTGGTTTATTTTCATTTATCTGACAAAAATGGACCATTGAGCTAATTACCTTGCCTAAGGCAATTCTCCGGACATCTGCCTGTTTTCAAGGGCTTATTAATGTTGTTATATAATACTTATTATACTGTTATTTATCATAAATGGCGGTCTGCTACAATCCATTTAGTGAAATTATAGCAAACGATTCAAGTAAATAAATTTAAAAAAGGAGTTATTTTAAAACTGATTTCACTCATATATACATATATAGGTAGTACCAATCCAAACTTTTTTTTTGTTTTTTTTGTTTTTTTTTTTAATGGAACAACCTATTTTTCGGCGCAATTTTTAATTCCTCGCTAAATTTGACGCCAATGAAACATAACATTAGCTACACTAAACTTTATACTTTTTGATTTATTGGCATTTTTATGGAGATACAGCAATCTAAGAAAAACTGTATATCTCAATAACTGTTTTTTTATTTTATTTCGCACGCTTAGGTTATGATTAAGTAAGAAGCGTTCTATTATCCTGATTACCTACCATATCCAAATTGTCTACAGGCTGGTCATAATCTGCAGCAAAATAAAGCAAACAGTATTTCATGAGAAAGATAATTTTTTGAAATGGAACTACCTGTATCTAATTCTTTTTTTGACGCATCGTTCTGCACAAAAACGCACTAGTACACACTAGTGCTAAAATAAGCCACTGCTGAGACAACTAGTCTTCTTAAAAAATACATCGATTTTTTTATCAATAAGTGCTTCTACAGCTACATTAACAAGTAAATCAGATAAGTATTTACCTAAAGTATTGTTTTCGGGCATAATTTCATCTTTTTTTAATAAAATAAAACATTTTATCACATCTGCAATTTAATGTTATAATCTGAAATAAACATTTTCTTATACCCTGTAGTCTGTGAGAAACTGTGCTAAAGAAGTTATTAAGGTATCTGTCAGTGGTATCTGTCAACTCTACTTGCCAATATAGCATTTTTGTTGCATTCGCCAAAAACCCACACCATCTCAATTAGTTCCTCCTGGGAAAAGTTCGCCATATTTCCCATAATTATGCAAATCTAACTTTTTTATGAAGAAGACTAGTTATTTCTAATTTATACTAGTACTTTTTTGTGCAGAGCGAAGCGTAGAATCCAAAAATTTATTTCTAAATCGGTATAAAATCGGTTAGATAGAGGAAAAGTTGCACATTTTCAGGTAGATCAATTTTCTAAAATTTCAGAAATGGAAAAGTAGTTTTGCTTGGATAGTAAACAAGAGCTCTTCTAGTTCATTGTTTCTATTATTTTTGTATTCTACACAAAAATGTAGTTATGTATGCACTTTTAAAATTATGCTGCTAGCGAAACAAAATAATCCATCAATCTCATTGGACATAGAATACGAATCTTGCGAAATGCTCTTCTTAAATCATTTAGGGAAATTGAATGCAGCGATGTGCATTGAAGTGGATTATAATCGACGAACGTTCATACTTGAAAGACTCTCAATACAAATAATATTTGATTTCTATTGTTTGCAAACGTTGAGTTACGTCAGCAGAAGTATTTATAGTGAGGGAGTTGTGCTCTACGAGTTGTGCTCGGTCACGTCACTGTCTTTTATATACTCGATCATTTATAAACTGACTGAAAATCTTACAGGCAGTTCTTATGATTATACTTCATTACTTCATGTTGCAAAGTTAATTTAATTAAGTAATTACTGTTCTATGGACAGTAGGTCGGTCCAGTTGAAGAAAAACTTTATCGATTTTGTAAGTCGATCGCTGGGTTAGCGATTCGCTCGAGGGTGGGTAATTTTCCATCTTTAATTAATTCTCGGCGGGAAAGGGCGAGGGCAAAAAGCATCAGCGTTAACCCCAATCAAAACTATTTTCAAATCAAATTATAAGTTGGCAGGTAAATTGGAACCCTAAACCAGTTCAAACTGCGTAAAGTGGAGTAGTTGTATGAATAATTTCATAATTACTAGGGTGATATATACTCTGATACGGTTTTAGTTAATTATACTTAGGATTTTTACTTCCTGAAGTATGCGCAAATTGTTTTCAGCGCAGCATTTGTTTGGTATGGTAAAAGTTTATATATTACGTCATTTTGTAGAGAAAGTTAGGTTAGGTCCAGTGCTGTCAGGGCTAATATACTGTTTTCATATGTTACTTGTTAAGTTAAGAAGTTAAATTGCGTTGTGAGTACGGATAGCTGACTAACCCCACCATAAGTCACTCGAGAGTCCTTAGGGACAACCGTACTAACTTTTTATCTTGTGAATAGTTTATATACAAGTAGACACCAACATTGCTCACGCAAACTATAGCAAATAAACTTAAGTTTTTTTTAACTAATATATATGTCCACAGGGCCGGCCCTAGCGTTTTTGCCACCGTAGACAAATCTCAATAGTGCCGCCCCCCTGATTGATTGATTAATTATTTTTATAACAAACCAACTGCAAATGATTATTATCAAATAATAAGTTCATGCATCCATCATGAGTCCTTGCGTGTATTATTTTTTACTATATTTTGCAAGACGCGTTAGCAATGTAGCGAAAACAAACATCCTACACACTACGTACCAAGATATTATTTTCTTGTCGAAAACTATTTCTTGCAGGCATAATAATGTATTTTTCACCGGTGCATTCATGCGGCATTAATATGTTTACCTCAAATAGTCTGCCCAATATCGGCGTAGAAGGCCACATTTTTACGGCCACAGAACTACAAGTTTTTGTCGAGCCAGCCGATGCGTTCGAGACCTTGCAACGTGTTTGCAAGTCCAGATGTGCGATGTTACGAATCGACATTAAATGTTCATATTTTCGGTACTTTCGGTACAAATATTTGACAGTGCATATCTCGCAGTGCAATTTGCTTAGATTAATAGGATAATAATACTCGAAAACAAAAGACGATAGCTAATTTTGGCTTTCACCATTGAGTTTCTCTCAAAGAAAGACGATCTTACTCATTTTTCGATATCTCTTATAGTTACCGAGATCTCCTATAGTAACATCGAATTTGGCCCACCTGTACATACTTAATTAATTACATACTTTCAAAATAGCAGCTCAATTGATTAATTACTTTTATAACAAACCAACTGCAAATCATTGAAATAATACTAGGTCGTCCAACACACGTATGTAGGCAACATAAAACACAATGCATGCAGAGAACAATTTAATTAAGAAGCTGAAGCAAAAATTACTGTTTTTAGGAATATATTTAATGGAATTAATATTACAAACACGACAAAATAACCATGATGTATTATTTATAACTGCAGTAGTGTGCAGTTCTAAAAATTCATATATCCAAAACAGTATGGGGAATAACTAGCAAATGCTCTACTAAAGCCTAAAAGAAAACTGTTCGTGCCATTATTATTAACAAAAAAGGAAACTTTAAAATATCTCGCATGCTCGCAATAACGGAAAATTTAATTGTTGGAACTGTTGACTGTTCAAAATCTGATAGAACTACCTAAAAGCAATTCCGGTATTTTTTATTATTAAAAAATAAATAAGGTCTGTGAAAGTTTTAGTTTAGGTTAATTTAGTTTTTCCATTACTGTGAACAACAGCGAAAAAAAAAATCTTATTTGGAATGCTTCTTCTGTAGAATGCGAATGTGAAGATAGACATTTTGAATTGGGTCCAGATTTTGAGAAAAAATGGCGTTTTAGAATTGCAACACAATTAAAATATCTGTAATAATGCAGACACGACCGGCTACATCAGATTTTACTTGATTATAACAAAAATTAACAAAATTAGAAGCACCCTTTTCTGTAACTTTATTCTGTAACATTCTGTAACATCTCAAAATTTGATAAATATCTTCCTTTGTACCAATGTCCAAGTTCTTCAAAAGCAATTTCATATGATATTTGGAAGTCTACTGAACCCGAACAATCAGCAATATAATCGACTGTAATTATCTTTTCTTAGAAAAACTCGCATTTTCTCGAAACTTTATACTTATTTTGTTATTTTGTGTGTATTTATTTATCAACAAAATAAATAATAATTAATAACATGTAAATACATAAGTATATATTAGTATAAACAACATCTTTAACAGAAATTGTAATTTTTTTATACTGACTAGTTTGCCTATAATATGAACCATTTTCAGGTTGCAGATTACAATTGCTTAACAACTTCTTATGTAACTTCTTGCGCAAGAATTGTGCAAGTGTAAAACGGCTATAAAGCGAAATACTATGTACCGAATTTACGCTACGTGTTGGCAGATTAATAAAAAACACCTGAAACCACTTACCAAATGAAACTGAGTCCTGCGTTATTCAGTTGTACATTTAGAGGACGAGACAGAATGCATTTGAATATGCAATATTAATATGGTGGTTATTATCATAAGCACCTAGGAATAATTTTATCATATTAACAAAATTAATAATAGGTAGTGTAAACTCGGGGACTTCGGGGAATTCCCTTCTTATTAGATGTAACAATTATTGAATTAATACATGATGTATAAGGTAACAAAGTCATTTGCGCAATGCAACGGTTTAAGGCTAAAAATGTTTATAAAACAGAAGTTTTTTTTTTATTTTTGATAATTTTTTGGCACTGCTTCTTCTTAAAGACTTGGCCCAAGTCAAAATTTCTGGCTTCAGATTCAGAGTCTATGGAAAAAGCACACCAGAAACACTTATCACTGGTTTATTACTTTTAATTTAATTTATTGTAAGAATTTTTTTACTTTATCATACGCAGTATGTAAAGTATTGTAATCGTGCCGAAAAAAAAATTTGAGATTTTAGCGGAAATAGGTCTTTTTGGGTCCCCTGAACATTTTTGACCAAGATACAAAAAAATGTCTGTGTGTGTGTGTGTGTGTGTGTGTATGTGTGTAAATGATTTTTGTGGCGACGATTCCGGCGAAACTACTGAAGGTATCGGGACGAAAGTTCATATTTAGAAGTTTCATGACCTAACTTAGAGCTGAAAAGGTTTTGGTTCACAAGGGTCCAAAGGAACTGGTAGTTTATTCTAAGCCTTTTTGAAGGATTTTGGAAATGAGCCGCCATTTCTGTAATTTCGACAAAATAGTTAATTAATAAATTAAAGTAGAGGAAATTTTGAATAATTTATGCCTATGACATTTTTTGGTAAAATTAATAGTTTAGCTTTTTAGTTTATTCTAAGCCTTTTTGAAGGATTTTGGAAATGAGCCGCCATTTCTATAATTTCGACAAATTAGTTAATTAATAAATTAAAGTAGAGGTAATTTTGAATAATTTATGCCTATGAAATTTTTTGGAAAAATTAATAGTTTAGCTTCAAGAGCAAATTCTATTTGATCGAGATCGGTCGCATCTGCATTGATATGAAATTACATAGTAGCCAGGATTTTGACAAATATTTTTTTGTGTTGTCACATTCGAAAACAGCTGATCTCATCAGAGGTTGGAATACCTACCACTATGGAACGTTGCCGCTGTAGTGCGGCAAATTATAAAATACAAATTTCAAATAAAGTAAGATCACCAATTTGATTGTTTGTTGATAAGAAATATCAACCCGTCTTTATATCTAATTCTAAAAATGATACATTGAGAAAATTATAAATAAAGTATAGCGATGAGTGTAGCTTTATTTTAGTATTTTTTTAGGGATGTGTCATGAACAAATATAAATCTGTCAGAATTTTAATTACCTTTTTAAGGTGCGTTTTCATTAGTGATAATGGGAGTGGTAGCAGACGCCGTTATAGTATTTCCAAAAGAAAATTGATAGTGACTCATGTTTATGCACATGCAAACTAATATGTGTCATTATCACGATATGTAAGAAACACTATAATTTCGTATTCTACCACCGCCATTAGCTACCATTACCTGCTAATCGAAACGCACCTTTAAACTTGACGTTTCGTCAAAGTGGTACCAACCTAGCATTTACTATACAGAAATCATTTATTTTTTTTTAAATACGTATTTCATAAAAAGCAACACAATAAACGTTGATGTCGCTCCTGCCAAAAACTAGATAGCCGACTCGCTCATATGCGACGGCGACACTCCGCCTTCGGTGACGCGCCGCATCACCGCTCGTCGTGCTATTCCGTACTTTCGGCATTTGTGACATAAATAACTATTATTCTAATGACGTAGTGTAGTTAGTGTCAAATGCTGATGATTTGACAATACGTACGATTTATCTCAATAGAATAGATTCTCATGCAGCTAAACTATTAATTTTATATATTGTATGATAAAGTCATGTGCCTGGCCACATCAGATTTTTTCCTGTTTAGTAGAAGATTTTTTCTAAAT